>PVKA01017315.1:8614-46157 GCA_004027165.1 Ctenomys sociabilis | reverse complement strand
TTATCAAAGTCCTTGGTTTTTCACTATTACGCTCTCTTTACCTGTCCATAAAAAGAGAGCACTGGGCTGAGGTCTGAGCTCCCACCCCACCCTGCTGTAGTGCAGTGTGTCCAGCCGGAACGAGATTTGGGGCTTAAATGGCAGAGTCACCCACGCCTAAGACAAAAAGAACGCAAGTTACAGGTATGTCCCCATCAGCACCGCGGTGACTTGGCGTTAACACACAGCACCGCAGCAGCGGCTTCAGCGCTGCCTGATGACGTCACCTCTCCTCAGCTTGAACCCAAGCGCGGCGGAGGGCGGGCCCTGAGGGCGCGGGCTCTGCGCTTGCGGGGCGTGGCTGTCGTTCCTGGCTTTGTGGCTCCCACCGCCTCAGGGGAAGCCCAGCTTGAACTGGAGCAGTGGATAGCTTCGCAGCTGGTGGACTCCGTCTTTTCCCCAGTCCTAGGCAAGTCTTTAGCGAAGAGGAAGCAGGCCTTTGCCCCTTAATGGACTTAAGTGAAGGAGCCCTGGGAGGGACGGTTGCCTGCAGCAGTGGGAAACCCTGTGTGTGCTTTCCCTGGACACAGGAGGAGCTAGCTAATGGTTCTGGGACAGGGTCTTTTAGATCAATTACAGGTTGAGTTGCACAAACACGAACCTACGTGATTCAAGGCTTTGCGGACACCTGGCAAAACTTCAGTCAGCTCCAGGGGCAGGTAGTTCTGTCAGTGACTGCAAGCTGTGGGCAGCCTTGAAGCATAGAAGGTGTTGAAACCAAGGAGTGGGATAGAAGACACACTTTGATACAGGGGAAAGACACTCAGCCTCCTAAATATCGGCTAAGTGTTGTAACTCAAAAATCAAATGACAACGGGACAAGTCCAAAAAATCAAGGAAGCGCTTTATTTTAGCAGGTACCCTACGGCGGTCTCTATGCAGAAATGCAAAGAGGCACGGTGGGCCTTTACAAGGAGCAGTATTTTTAAGCTAAAGAACCGCAAACCAGGGAGGGGAAGACAGAATGAGGCAAGCTTTGTACAGAAGCAGATGGCATTGGTTACATTGGGGTAACTTTTAAAATAATTGTTTAGCGCCTTTTGTAACGGTTATTTGGGCAGCTAATTTGTATCTTTTTGCACAAACAGCAGTAGGACCGGCAGTTTGGGGTTGATAAGCTAATTTTAACAGCAGTTGGACCTGAGGTTTGAGATCAATTAGCTAGTTTTCCTGGAACTCCTGGCTCTGAGGCTGGAGTACTGGAACAAGTTAGAACAAAATAACAAGGTGGGAATAAAATAGTGACTGAGGGGTCAAGATGGAGTGAGTTAAGCTATAACAGTATGAATTGGTGCTCTTTAAAATTGGGAATCATGGGCCGAGGACATAGCTCTTTAGAATAATCCGCTTGCCTGGCAAGTGCAAGGTCCTGAGTTCAATCCTCAATACTGCATAATAACAATAATGAGAATGTAAAATAAAATTGAGAATGAATTTTAAGAGCAATGGAGGTTAAGGCCAGAATATATTTAATTTGAGAAAAAGAGGCTCTGTCACGGAGAGAGAGAGAGAGCCCTGAATGGGTTTGCTGAAGACCCAGCATTTGGGAGTTTTTATAGAGAAAATCCACAAGATAAGGCAGGTCTAACATGGGCAAAGTGGGAAATCACAAGGAGAGCATGAGGTTGGACAAAACCAGGAGCCACTAAAATCTCAGGTAAAATGGAACAAATTGGGATCAAATTTGGAAGCAAATCTTAGAGCAAGTAGGCGTGAGTACAGAAGAGAGGCTCTTCCTGAAGGGTTATGGTTAATGGCTCTTCCAGGCTTCCAGAAGGTGACAGGTGCATACCTAGAATGTCAGTCCCTGATGTTTACTCATAGGGACGTGTGTGGGTACATCTGTTTCTCTAGAGGTGTCTGTCTTCCCCAGTGCAAGGCATCTCCTCTTCTACACAAGCTTCTTGCAGAGGCTACCCCTCTCTGACTGCCTGTAATATTTGATCAAACTCAGTTGCATACAACAACTTGATTCTTGGCTGACAAGCCCAGGTGCTCTGAGACATATCTCTGTGTCACGTGATTCCCAGCATCTTTATATCCCTCAGAAGTGAGCAAGACTCACAGAAGTGAGAAGAAAGGCAGAGATTTATGAAAGGAAAATGCACTCCTCTGAGCAAAGCATGCTGAGAAGGCTCCAGTCAGTTTGACATAGACTGGCGAAGTCTATTTTATGTCTGACACTGAAGTAACTAAGCCTAGGTCAGAAGTGAAAACCTAATGAAGTGAGTTCCAGGGTTGCTTTACTTTGTTTTTAGAATTTTAGAACTGTATGATTGTATTTTTTTTTGGGGGGGGGACGAAGGTTGTAACCAACTAGATTCAACCCAATTAATTGAGAGTCACTAACCTCCTCTAAGGAGGGTGACATGTTTGGCTTATGGGCCTGGCTGAAAACAGCACACTGCCACAGTCCATGACAGAGGTGAAAAACACAATGCTAATGATATTACAAGGACCTTGGGGTTACCCTTGGTTAGCCAAATGCATTCCTTCAGTGCATGCTCAGCCAAGCTTAGGCTGGATGTGAAGGAAGTGGGACAATGGAAGGAATTTATGGAGGGCTCCTGTCAGGCTTTAAGGAGATACATGCAGAGCAAAGTACCCTTGTGTTCTCCAAGAGATTGTAAAATGCCAGTGTCTCCCATGCCATCCATCTCCTTCCTCAACCAGGGCAACTGAAGTTTCCTTCCTTTGGGTGCTGGAAATCCAACTGTCAGGACCGATTAATTCTGTGACACTAACTCAATCTGGACTTTGAAACTTTCACATGAAAAGATCTGTTCTCTCACCCTCTTACTACACAGAGGGGAAGGGCTATGTTTTTCAGTACACTTAACTTGATTTTGCTGACTCACAGTGACTCAAAAGAAAGATTGTATTTGAGCAATTAAACAATAGAGATATGCTCCTATACATAATGCATAGATGAAACAGTAGAGCAAATAGAGAGCAGAAGAATAATTTAGTGCAGGGGAAAATAGCCTATCAAACCACACACACAGACACACACAGACACACACACACACACACACACACACACACACGAGAAGACTCCAAATGCATACTGGTAAGTGAAAGAAGTAAAGTGAAAAGGCTTCATATTGTTTAACTTCAACTGTAAAGACTTTAATAGGTCAGTGGTTGTCAACAGCTCAGAGAAAGCAGAGGAATGATGAACAGATAGAGCACAGGTAGTTTTCAGGACAACCACCCTATTCTGGTTGATATGATGTTCAAACTTATCATTACACATTTATTAAATCCAACAGAAAACATCAGTAAAAATGTGGACATCAGTGAATAATATTGTTTCAATTTTTTTTCTGTAAACCTGAAAGTGCTCCTAATAACAAATTCATTTTTAAAAAATAAAAAGAAGATGGCTGGGAAGATACAGCTCGAGTATTTGGAAGGTTGTAGGGTAAGCTTAGTTGAGGCCACAAGTTGGGACAAGACTTGATCACATAATGAGATCCTCTGTACAGCAAAATGAAGACCCAAACTTGCTTAAAAAAATTGTAATGGGGCAGATATACTTGGATGATTGTCTCATGTGTTCAAGGATAATTATCTCCAGATAATTCAAGTCATCCTCTGCAATTTGCCTCAGAAAATTTCCTTTAGTTTTGACTCTACTTTCTTAAACAGCCACAGAGTTCATTACAGAATGTAGTTTCTCACTGTGATGTGTACACTCAAGTAACTGAATCATTGCAGAATCCTGATTCAGGTTTTTTTTTTTTTTTTTTTTTTTTTGGTTAAATTCTTACTTCATGCTCAGAAAATAAGTAATACATTTTACATGAAGAAAACTTATATTGGGTCACTAGCTGTAATAATTAACTTAGGGCAACCAGTCTCATTAAGACAGGAAAGGACATTTTTTCTGTTTTAGGTAAGACCTATGGGATGGCTCCTCCCTCAGCAATCTAGTCAGCCTTATAAGGAGGAACCTTTAGCTTCCTGGAACAGCTCACAGTCTTGTGCTTTTCCTCTGCTCTCTCAGAACACTTCTGCACCAGCCATGGCGACTTTTGTGCAGCTCAGCACCAAAGCCAAGATGCCCATTGTAGGCCTGGGGACCTGGAAGGTGAGTATGCAAATCCTGGGGCCCCTGCTTCCCTAGAGGATTCTGGGGAGTATTTTCTCTTCTCTGCAGTGAATTACATCTGGGAGTCTGAGAGATACACTTCAGATCTGTAGCTATTCCCTCAGCTGCTGTGCTTTTTTAGGGCTAATTTAGGTTGCACATGAGCAAGACTGGCCTTTCTTACTGGTGTTGAGTTTCCCTGGCACCTGCTATGTTTTGGGGAGATGTTGAAAACAAATTTGTTTGTAGAACAGTTACTATTTTAGACCTCTCTCTCTAAAACACTGGCTGATACTGGAGAACTTCTGGTTCAGAGTATTTTACAGTTCTTGGCTGTGGGATTCCTGCTGGTGGAGTGACTGAGAAAGAACCCAGAGCTCCAAGATCCCTGGCAACTCTTGCTGTTGGTGCAGGAGGCCAGCAGTAACAATGTGGCCTGTTTGCTTGGAGGAGCACAGAATCTCAGAATCATCGTATGCTGCTGGATCAACATCTGCACTTAACCACTATCCTCCCATGGTTATTAAAGTCGCCAGAGACCTGGAACCACAGCATACTGGGCCAAGGGTCAGGGGGTCTATTCTAGCTCTGGCAGTGTTAATGTGAACCACAAAATGCTCAAAGGCACACCCGAGCTCCCTGTGAAGAGAATTTATGCTCCTTTGTGACTGTATCACCTGTTAGCTTCCAGGAGCCATCTGTAGATTCATCTTCTCTCCTGTCCCTTTGGCTTCTTCTTCTGTTGTCTTCCAGCACTGGGTCTCTTCCTTTATTTTTATTCTATTTCTCATTTCTGCTGCTGATTGCAGGGATGGTTACTGGGTTGTGGAGACCTGCGGTCTCCTTCTAGAGGTGTCTTCTACATTCTTTCTGTACTAAAGAAATAATTGGTGAAGAAAAGAAAAAACTAGGGAAGTGTATTTATTTAAGGTATTAAAAGTAGGAAAAGAAATACATCATGTAGAGTGAATGAGGGCCAATTACAGTAGGAAAAGCATTACAGCTTGCCAGGTGCAGGATGGCCCACTGAGAGAAGTAAGAGTGTGCACCATCTTATTGGTGACCTCTTTTGTATACCCTCCTCCTCGGGCTGATGTCAGATCTAAGCCACATATCAAAGACCAGCTCGAGTTGTGGGAAAGAAGTTTGCAATAGCACTTTTCAGATAATTCCAGGAAAAGTGTCAGGGTGATGTCTCCAGGATCTCCTTAACCAATAGGTCACATCCACATGCCCAGCCACGTTGCCTCATCATAATCTCCTGGTTCAAGATCCCTCTTCATTTCAGCTGTAGGTTTATGGACTCCTAGATTACACGTTTGTTCAGTATGGGTAGACCTAACAATGCCATCTCTGACTAATGCATGGCAAGAATTACCTCAAATCATAGTTTAAACCTCAGAAATGATAATAAATCGCAGATCTGCACTAAATCTCATCATCCTGTATACATTTCCCATTAAATAATTTTGGAAATGTCAAAAGTAGTTACAAAGATTTTGAGATTAGTTGTTTTCACATCAAGCAAATAATGCCATTTAAAGATTAAGTACCTAGTCATGAGGGGAAAAGAGGCTGTAGTGGTTTTTAAGGGGTTTGGGTACATCAGATTTAATGGCATCAATTTCTTATCATAGGAGTTATGTAGTATTATTTACCTTTCAGTGTTTGGTACTTCACAACTGAAGAAGTTTGAGATCAATGAGGCATGTCTTTAAAAAGATTTTCCCTCTCATGGTTAGACTCGAATAAGTTAGACAAAATTGTAACAAAAGTCACCATGGCTGGTGCAGAAGGGTTCTGAGAGAGCAAATGAAGAGCACAAGAGTGAGCTGCACCAGGAAGCTAAAGGGTCCTGCTGATAAGAGGGACTGTGTTGGTGTGGGAGGAGCCAGCCCTTAGGTCTTATCTAGAACAAGAAGTCTGAACTTTTGAATCTTTAGTGAGACTGATTGGCCTAAGTTAATTATTAGATATACTGATTCAGTGCAAAACCAAGTTGTTTTGTTTGGAATGGGTGCTATGAATTGAGCTCAGTACCTCATGGTTGCCAGACACACTGTGCAACAGAGGTAAATCCATGGGACCTATGTGTACTCTTACAAACATTTCTATATCCATTTTCTGAAGCAATGATTATATAATGACTCACATCTATTAGACCTTACTGTTTGATGTGAGGTAGTGGGTAATCAAGAGAAGGATGTCATGAAGCTGGGACATTGCTGTTTCCATATGTAGTTTTTTGATGTTTTTGGTATTGGGTATCAAATTCAAGGCTTTGTGCTTGCCTTGCAGGCATTTATGCTGCTGTGCTATCTCCCTAGTCCTGTTGTTCCCATTTTAAAAACAGGACTTTTTTCTTTTTGAAACAGGGTTTTCTGTGTAGTCCAGGCTGGCCTGGAATTTACCAAGTATCCGAAGCCAATCTCAAACTGGCAGTGATTTCTCTGCTTCATCCTCTATGGTGCTAGGACTACACCAGGCCCAATTCAGGAAGGATTTGGAGAAATGGAGGAGTCTGCTCAAACCTGTACATCTGTGAGGCAGGAGAGTATGGACTCACAATATGAATATTATTTCTAACCTTCTCATAAGCAGATTGGGTGTGAAATTCTTCTGGGGTCTCTCAGAGTCTACTTTCACGTTGGTATTTACCTATTGTAGTGGCATTTACTGTTCTGTTCAACCAACTGCATATAGTTCAAGGTTAGTCCTCAGAAAGTGGGTTTGAGTTTCACCTAGGATGCGTTATCAAGCCACAAACATTAAATGCCCTTTTGGTGTTGTTTGAGTAAAGGTCTTTTAGGTGTGTTTGTGTGCATTTTAGGGAATGATCTACGTGGTATTCAGGGTCTCACTAGAAGGTCAGACTCATAGTGATCTGTCTGTTGACAGCTTCCCAAGGGCTAGGATTACATGCACACACCACCACACCCAGTCTCATAAACAGTAGATGAATTCATGTTTTCCTATTCATGTGAAAATGTTAATGAAATGTTCACTACAAACTGGCCTTAAAATAGGACCGGAGCGGCTGAGTGTGGGAAGCTTAGTCATGCTGAGCCTAGCCAAAGAGGTACTGGGTAAGGAGAGCTGATGATCTCTCTGTTGTCTCTCAGTCTCCCCCAGGCAAAGTCAAAGAAGCTGTGAAGGCTGCCATCGATGCAGGATATCGCCACATTGATTGTGCCTTTGCATATCAGAATGAGAATGAGGTGGGCGAAGCCATCCAAGAGAAGATCAAAGAGAAGGCTGTGAAGCGGGAGGACCTCTTCATTGTTAGCAAGGTAGCAGCGCAGCCTGTGCGGGAGGCTGTCACGTGTTCTACACCTCCTCAGCATTGCCTTTAGGTCCCCATCTCACTCTCTATATATTTATTAAATCAGGACACAAATGTTTATCCACTGAACTCTCATTGATATACGGAAGAACCTATGGATGCTCAACTTTCCCTGTGGTTGGTTTCCCTTAGTGCGGCTGGCCCCACTGAGCCTCTGCAACCTGGGGCTCCCCCTTTCCTGTCTCTCTTATCCATTTGCCTACTGTTGTCAGAGGTTAGAGTCAGGAATGGATCTACAGCCCACCTTTCAGCGTTGTCCTCTCAGCAATTCTGACCCTGACGGGTCAGGAAAACTTTGTTTGGGGATGTGGTAAAAGTATTTTTATTTATTAAAACATTTAAAATTTGTGTGCAGTGAAATAAAAATCTAATGATTGAAGTGCTAAAATTAAAGGGAAAGTGTGTTGTATGTGACATGCTTGAAAATGCCTGGATCTACACTGAGAAATACTACTTCTGTGTTCTTTTTTTTTTTTTTTTTTTTTTTTTTTTTTTTTTTTTTTTTTTTTTTTTTTTTTTTTTTTTTTTTTTTTTTTTTTTTTTTTGTCTTTTTGAGACAAGGTCTCACTATGCAGTTCAGGCTGGCCTTAAGCTCACTTTGTAGCTCAGGCTAGTCTCGAACTCACAACAATCCTCCTGCCTCAGCCTCCCGAGTGCTGGGATTACAGGCATGCGCCACCATGCCCGGCTTCTACTTCTGTGTTCTTAAGAAATGCACCCTTCTGGAAAAATAGACCCACAGTGTGCAGAACAAACATCTGCATAAACTCCTTGAAAAGTTATTATTGGGGCCTGGTAGGCTTGGGAAACAGGAGTGCAGAAAGGGGCCATGGTGCCAATGGTGGAAGAAAGCTTAACATTTGGAAGCTGCATATAATTCCTGCCCTCAGAGGCCAGAAGCCAAAAAAGGGACTCGCAGAGGTTCACAAAGGTTTAATCAGTGGCCACAGTGCTAAATGATTTAAGGGACACACAGAATGCTAAGAGCAATGAAAAAAGAAATTGCCCTCAACTAAAAGTCATCATCACACTCGGCCTTAGTGACTGCACACTGAAGCATGCACACTGATCAACTTGTCTATAAATGGCCCAGTAACAGGTGAGGTCAGCCTGTGATTCTGAAAGCAGGGACAGATTATAGTATGGCTTTTGTCTGTACCTTCCTAATGTCTCTTTGCTGCACTCTGCAGTTGTGGCCCACATTCTTTGAGAAAAGTCTCGTTAAGGACGCCTGCCGGAAGACCCTGAAGGACCTGAAACTGGACTACCTGGACATCTACCTCATCCACTGGCCACAGGCATTTCAGGTTTGAGTTTCTATCTGCCCCACCCTGAAGATGCTGAGTAGACAGAAAGCAGAAAAGAGCAGCTGCAGTAGCCCTGAGTATTCCCATAGGTCACATACGAACTCTGCAAGGCATACTGGGCCCCCTGTACTGTCTGACATGGGTACAAACTGTAGTTTTTGGCAGCACAGACAAACTGACTCTGTTGCCTGCACTTTGTTTTGAGTTCGGGAGAAATCTTGATATACTCGTGCATAGCAGTATTCCAGGCTCCACTCTCCTGTTAACCAGAGCACACCTACGGGTGACGTGGAGACGAGCACTAATGTGATCTTGCTGAAAAGTCTCCATTGGGCTGACCAGATATCTCAGCAGATTAAAGCGCCTGCTCAGGCATGTGCCAGGACCTGAGTTCAATCCCCAGCATCACATACAGTGCTGGCCCTACTCCTGAGGTGCACTGAGTTGGCAAATGAACCTGGACATGTGGTGAGCGCCTATAATCCCAGTGCTTGGGAGGCTGAAAACAGGAGGATCACTACGAGTCTGATCTGTGTAGTGAGACCCTGTAGATCCTGTACTAAGGAAAAAAAAAAAAGATGAAAAGTCCAATTCCTTAATAAAAACAAAGAAGTCATACCAGAAGGGTCTGCTCAGGAGAGCTCCTGATAGCAGTAGAATACTGAGGTTAATGGTGATAATGAGGATTTGGAGAATATACTGATAATGAACATTCAAATCACTACAGAAGTTTCTAAAATATCGTAACTTCCATAACAACAAAGATTGATTTAGAGATTTTAATGGAAATTACTGTCTTGGAGTATGTTCTTTATTTTATTTTTTATTTATTTATTTTTTTAATTTATTTTTTATTTTATTGAAGTAAAAATATCAATCAGACAGTTTTAAGACACCTTAACAAGACAGATTCGATAAAGTAATACATTGCAAACTGTTTTAATACTGTTTTGGTATCGTACAAGGTGCATACATGACATTATATTTACACATTATTTTAGCAGATGTCTCTTATCAGTAAATTAAGAGTGTAGCTGCTTACTTATCTTATTTTTTATACATGAATTATATCAAAAATTCAATAATTATTTTCCTAGTTGATGACCGTAGTACTAGAAGCCGACGTAATATCCTGTCCAACCACCATTAATGCAGATCTTGCCTCTCATAGGATTATGTAGAAGCACAGCATTATCTATCCCAACAGTGCTGTGTATACACACAGTATGATTTTTTTCTTTCTATACCCCTTCCTTTGTCTACACCTGTCAAAGGTTGGCACTCCATTGTCATTCAACTAACTTAGGTGCTTGATCTCGACAACACAATCCAACACAGTCCAGCATTCCACAACTTCAATATTCAAAGAAGTTGTCGGTCATAGCCATTTACAGCTCAGCTTAATATTATGGCCCCGCGATGTATACTTCATTTTTATACTTTTCTGTTGGATGGTTAAGACCTAGATAGATCAAGACTTATATACCAACACATGAACTTTATATTTCTTATGTGGTCAGTGAAGTCCTCTCAGGGTTTATCTTATAGTCCTGTACATTATTCTGTAGATCCTTTGTGAGGAAATCAACCAACAACAAATGTTGGAGAGGTTGTGGGGAAAAGGGAACACTTCTCCACTGCTCGTGGGAATGTAGACTGGTACAACCACTGTGGAGGTCAGTGTGGAGACTCCTCAAAAGAGTAGGACTAGAAATCCCATTCAAGCCAGCTATCCCCCTACTGGGAATTTTCCCAAAGGATCTGGAAACATTGTATCATAGAGATATATGTGTACCTATGTATATAGCAGCACAATGTGTGGTAGCAAAATGTTGGTAACAACCAAGATGTCCATCACATGAAGAATGGTTGAAAAAGATGTGGTATTTCTATATAATGGAGTACTACTCAGCTATTGAGAGTGATAAGTTTGAAGCATTTATACTGAAGTGGATGCCACTTGAACATATACTCATAAGTGAAATAAATCAGACACACATTTGTAAATATCATATAATCTTCCTAGTATAAGAAGCGAAAAGCAGAAATACAAAAGGAAACGTACAACAACTGAAATCAATTGAGTCAGATAAGGCAAAGTGAATGGCATATGCTGCAGGATACTAATCAGCTTTTCTTCTGGATGGTTAACAACCTAATTTCACAAGTCAGAGTTGGAGAAATAGAAGAACCACAAGACGAGCCAACATTTTGGCCCTAGCCTTTCAAGGTCAGCGAGGTCTCAGGACATAGGAGAACCTGTACTGCAACATCATGAAACTCAGGTAAGCTCCCAATTTTCTGAACAAGGAGATTATGGAGCCACAAAGGAAAGAGATTGAAGTTCTATAGTGTGCCTGGGGAGAGTCACATGAAGAGAAAACTTTCTCTCAGGCTCTCACAGAGAGCAAACTGTTCAAGCATTAGCTATGACTCATCCACATGCATGACACAGACAAAGGAGTATGTTCTTTACAGCTTGGTAAAACGCTCTGTAATTGTAAGTAATTACCATGATTCATGATCCCAAAACCTTGTTTAGCAAGACTAGTATCTACATGCATGTAACAATAAACTTTGTTCTGCATTTACAGCCAGGAAAAAATTTAATCCCTCAAGATGATAAAGGCAACCCGATCGTCAGTAAAACATCTTTCTTGGATACCTGGGAGGTAGGTTCCTGCTTTTCCCAAAAGTGGTGGGAAAGAGTTGTTCCTTCTGTTGCCCTGGGGACTACACTGGTATGGAAGAGCCCATATGCCTTGGTTCTGATTTTATCTGTTTTTCTGCACTTGTTATGTTCTCTTCTTCATGCTCAGTGGATGTGGGGTTCACCTGACTCGCCTTCCATGTGAAAGCCAAGGCTTAGCCCTCAAATGCCTTTGCAGTAGAACACACCAATTTGTGGTACACATGTAGTGATTCAGAGATGTGGGAGGATATTTAGAATTGTTTGGCATCATCTTTCGAGTGTTAATTGGGTTCTCTAAGGTAATCATTTTGGATGTCATGTCTCTGTTTCTTCATTTTAAAAGTATATTCTAAAATATATGTATTGTAATTTAAATGTATAGTGAATGTTTAAATTGTTTATTAAATTTATTTGGTACAGAGTCTATATGGTCTCACTACACATATCAGACTTGTAGTGATTTCTCCTGTTTTCATACTCCCAAGCACTGGGATTATAGGCAGGTGCCACCCCACTCAGCCTTAGTTGCCATCTCAGCGTGCCCCGGGGGCAGCCCAGCATGGCATGTCTGGGATCGAACCAGGCCAGTGTGCTGTGCCTAAGCAGGTGCTTCAGTGTGCTGAACTGTCTGCCAGCCCTTGTAAAGTGAATGTTTAAATTAAAATTTAATTTCAGGCAAAGACACATTGGCAATAATTTCCCACAAAAACCCACCCTTTGCTTTAGACATACTTATCCTATCTTCTTGACAGTTCTGAAACAATTGTGGGAGTCTTTCATAAGTGTCGTCAAGAATTGTGATCGTGTGTATCATGTGTGCTGCTCAGTGGCATCAAATGGGACAGTAGGCTCAGAGCTTGGCAATCTGAGTCGTTGCCTGGCAAGTGCAAGAACCCAGACTAGATCCTGTTACTGTGTGCTACGCTGATCCTTGAACTGCAGGCGTTTAGTGGCATCCACTGAAAGCTATTGTAGTGGCGCTTGCCTGTAATATCAGTGCTTGGGAGACGGTGAGACAGGAGGACCATTATGAGTCCAAGCTGCCTGGTGAGACTTTGCACGAAATAAAAAAAACAAATGCAAGATTTTTTAAAAAGGTTATGGTATGTCCTCAACCACCTAGTCACTGGATTCCCTACTGGGGAAACTCTGGCTCTTCTCCATATTCAAAATGACTATTGAAGGTAAACATTTTGAATTGATTCACAACATCCAGTTAGTCCAGATAGTGTAAGGACACTCACAAAAAATGTTTTGCAGAACTGTTTCGGAAAGTGGTGAGGATATTGAAATGAATGTTACAGAGAAACGATCTATACAGCAAGGTGCCTTTTACTGTAATGCATTTTTAAAAATTCAGATATTTTCAATAGTTTCAATTTCATCTTATATTCACAATAAATATCCTTCAGGACTTAGTGAAGAATAAAAAAACTAACTTGCCCGAAACTTTAATTTTAGAGCCGATTCTGTCACCCAGCCCTGTGAAGGAAGTGCTACCTTTTCCATTTGCAAAGGGTGTAACACACCCTTTAAACATGATAACTGACACAGAGCCTGTCAGAGGCCTCCTTACCTTGCCTTGTGAGTGGTCTTGGAAGGTGGAAATCCCACTTCCTCTTACTCACTGTTGAGATCCTCATGGTCAGTGAGACTGTGGGGCTTACGGTGCCAGAGGAATTCTGTTGAGGACAGGACAGGGAAAATGAGTGACCAGTGATGGACCTGAGCTTGTTGCTGTCATGTTCTTCAATTTGCTTATTGAGCCACTACTTCTATACTGTTCAGGAAAATCATCCCAGCTGCACTGGCTAATGACATGTTGGCTCCCCAAGATACTTGGCCTTCGTTCCCAGGAAACACTGATCATCCCAGAGCTCTGTTTCCTTGTAATTCCTGTCTCTTGCTTTTGTGTTTCCTCTCTGTGCACCATAAATCCTGGGCTGCTCTGGGGTTCACTGCAGGGCAGATGAGTTTGAGGTTGGATAGGCTGGTCAAATTTTCTGTTGTGTTCTCTCTAAATGGCATCCATCAGCTCTGGAGTAGAATCTACTCAAGAGATGTCTTTAGAGTATAAAAATAAAACACAAATAAAATGGGGATACCCAAATGATTTCTTTGTGTACACACAGTTGAACTCTCTCACTCTTTATGACTGCATTAGTAAGCAATGGAAGATGTTTGATCTTTGCATGTTGGCAAAGAGCCTTTCAGTATTTTTCTCCACATGTATGTGGCCTGCCTATATTTTAGAGCCAAGATAAAATGGACAGAGAAGTACTGACTATGGTGTTCTTTTACAAATAAAATCACACTGTCTGAAAGAGGAAAAATAGTGAAAATTGCCTTATATTGAAACTTTCTCAACAATAAGAAATGATATTGTTGTTCCAAGTATAGTTACAAAGCTTATGAGACTAGCTTCTTTCATGTGTCTCTTTCTCTGAATGAGTTAAAGCAAATCAATGTAGAGCTATAAAAATGTTCAGATGATCCTGATAAGTATATTGATGTCTCTAGAGGATTTACTCAGACCTATATGATAGGCTGGAAAGATGTAGTGTTAATCTGAAATCAAACATTGACTTCTGATGAGAGACGAGCCATGATCTAAGCAGCCATTTGGGGATGAATATAATCTGGTTAATTTTAAACAGCCAGAACATAGATAGCCAGGGGAGCTACCAGTTCCCAGTGAAGCACAAGTAGTCCCTCCCCAACACCCCTGCTGATGGAACAGCCAGACAGCAGAGTGAAGCAGGAGATATTTTCAAGTGTGTGTTCTTGAAGGTCTAAGAAGGAGAAAAACCAAGCGTTCTACTTATTTGAAAGTGCCATTGATTTATCAGGAAGAAGATGAAGTTCTGGCATCTTAGAACTTTTACTTAAGGCAGTAGCCCCTCATTTGATATAGGGGCAGATCATTCTTAAAGACATGATTATTACTCAGTCAGCCACAGATATTAAAAAAACAGCTACAAAAGATAGGTTTTGCTTCAGGTCGCTCACTTGACACTGCAGTAAAAACTGCCTCGTTTGTGTTCTATAATTCAGACTGGGAGAAAATGAAGGGGAGAAAACAAAGAGACCAAAACTATCCTGATTTTGTGGTGGCCTCCAAAGAATAGGTCCTAAGTCTGATTCTCAGGGTGTCAAGAAGAGTTAACTCATTAGCCTGGATGGCTGCTGCTGTGGAAAGCCAGACCACCTTAAGCGGGACTGCCTTAACATGCCCCACAAGCCATGCCCTAACTAAAAATGTGTCCAGTGGAAGTGTGACTGCTCTCTAAGGCGGTGATATTCTAAGTAGGTATCTATCATCCTAAGGAAGCCAGAAAGAGCTACTAACCCAACATCATATGTGAAAATCCTGTTTTGTATTCCACTCCCTTGCCCTATTCACATATGGTCATGATTTAATCAATTTACTTTAGCCATTGTACTCATACTCTTATGAGTAGAGCATATATTTGTCCAATGTCATGCCCACCTAATGATTTCCCATGTTTCCTAACCTGGACCGAACCTAACCTCATGGATTTCCTCTATTACAAATTCCCAGAAAAGGCTGTATCTTTGGGCAACCCCTTCTGGATCTCTTTGGTCTCACTCATACCGAAACTGTCTTTCCTCTAATAATTTTTTTCTTTTTTTTTGTATTTTAAGGAAGGGTCTCCAGGCTGTTCAGGGTCTCACTACTAGTTCAGACTTGTAGCGGTCCCCCTGTTTACAGCCTCCCAAGAGCTGACATTAAAGGCGTGTCCTATACACCCACTCTCAATTGCCATCTCATTGCAACCTGGGGCGGGGCCAGCACCACTGACTTGGGGATTGAATCTGTGGTCCCTGCACCTGCTAGCAGGCACTTTAGGCCACTGAGCTATTTGGCTGGCCCTCCCCCAATATATATTATCTGCTGTTAACCTCCATTGTTCCTAACATTCGTTCTTCAGTTTGAGAGAACATGAACTAGATATCTAGCAGGCGATGAATTTCTTTCCCTTATATCACTATGGTCAACCAAAAACATTATGAATATAATTGTGCAGGTAAAATTGATTAAATGGGGATAAAATGGAAAAGAAGTCATGTCAAACAGCCATGAATACAGAACAGGGTTTTTCCTGTACATGGTTGGGATCGGGACTCTTCTGGCTTTCTCAAGGTTATCAACACATATTTCAAATATTAACCCAATGTTTATCCTTAGAAAGTGGTTGGGTGCATACATATCAGGTATCGTCTTCAGTTCTGGCCTACAGTGGAGGTGCTTGTCTTTCCCACATTTGTAAGACATCTCATCTTCTGCACTGCTTCTTTCCAGGGCCTACCTCTGTCTATCATATTTTTTTGTAACTTAGTTACCTGTAACACCAGCATTATCAAACCAAGTAGCCTAAATACTTGTTTGATAAATGCAGAGATATAAGTTCCTTCAACCCAAATTTTCAAAAGAAAAAATTGCATTTTTTGTAATTACTGAATTATTCATAAAAATATTCACCTGTGCATGATCGGATTGATGACGTCAGTGCTGGATGTTTCTGTAAATGCACAGCCAAGTCAATAGAAACTGTGTTGAGCAGGGAAAATTAGGGGCTTGTCTCTTCCCCTTCCTCTTCTCGCTCGTCCTCCTCTTTTTACCATTCCTTCCTCCTTTCCTTCTTCATCCTTCCCCACCACTACCAGTACTGGAGATCAAACCAGATCATCCTACACCCAATGTTCTAGCCATGATGTCTACAACCATGTGATACCCTTTGTGTTGGAATTTCCTCCTACCCTCAGTCAACCTTGCTGTGATGGATCATTGTCCATCTCTACTCCAAGTGATAGCACTAAGCCACAGCACCTACTCTATATTTACTTGATAACAATTTGTATGTCTCTTTTCTGTGACAGGCCATGGAGGAGCTGGTGGATGAAGGTTTGGTGAAAGCCATTGGCATCTCCAATTTCAATCACTTTCAAATTGAAAGGCTCTTGAATAAGCCAGGGCTGAGATACAAACCTATCACTAATCAGGTAAATTTGGTTTATTAATAAGCCTGGTCCACTACTTTTCAAGTGTTTGAAGGCAAGATGAATGTTGTGTGCTAAGCCTCATCCCAGGGCTCAGTGAACAGAATACCTTGGTGAAGTGGAATGTGCTCTAATATGTCAGGATTATATACTCTACCTGTTGCCCTTCACTTGGTAATCTATTTTGAATGTCCAGCTGCCCCAAAAGCAGGCCATCTAAACTACTGATGTAGATTGTTCACACTTGCAGGTGGAGTGTCACCCATACCTCACCCAGGAGAAACTGATCCAGTACTGCCACTCCAAGGGCATCACTATCACTGCCTACAGCCCTCTGGGATCCCCAGATAGACCTTGGTGAGTCTTTTCAGTGTTGACTTCTTTCTCTTCATACTTTGAAATCAGTAGTTTATATTTCATTAATGTTAGTGTGGATTTCTGTTGCACTGAAAAGAAAAGTATGTCAGAAGCAATATGTTTTCCATGCATGAATGGGATTATGGTAAGGAAAGTTAGGGTTTAAAGAACCAACCAGATAACACAAGGGCACCATCCTGACCTACTGAAAGTACCTCATCTCAGCCCTGCAATGATGCTAACCTTAGCAAATGCTGAGGCTCTGGAGTCCATGGATAGGTTACGGGAATAACATACAGCTATCAGGTCTTCTTGATTCTCCTGTGGATGGAGAAGGCTGTGGTAAACAGTCTATAGACTCTGGTAAAGACAACATAGGTGAGTGCAGGGCCTATGGTGATTTCTCATACATACCATCTGTGTGCCTCCAGGGCCAAGCCAGAAGACCCTTCACTGCTGGAAGATCCCAAGATTAAGGAGATTGCTCAGAGACACAAAAAAACCTCTGCCCAGGTCCAATGTCAGGTTTTTTTTTTTCCTTTTTTTATATTTCCACCAAGCCATGCTGTTTTGAGTCTTGTGCTTAATTCCTGCTGCTTTTATCATTGAGCCCCTTAAAGGGACAAAAATGGGACAAAGCACTGAAGTCCTGTCTTTGAAGTCTTCCGGGTTTCAGGAAGCATGTTGGGTCTCAGTGAACCAGGACCTCCTCTTGCCTAACAGGAATTTATCCCTGCTTCTTGCTGAGCACAAGAAGTGTGGGTTTGGGTTAATGTCCCCAGTCTACCCTTTCCCATACCAAACTACTTTGCCAATTCCTGAATAAGGAAAATCACAGCATTGCTTCTTGGAGGCAGAGAAATGAGTGGAGGACTGGAAGATACCTCAAAGTTAAACTCTCAGTCAATATTGACTGTTGTACCTAAACCTACACCAAACCACAGAAATATTTTAATATTATTATTGTTATTTATTTATTTATTTATTTATTTATTTTTCTTTTGGTGTTGATCCTCACAGTAATCAGAAACCTGATGTTTTTTTCTGCACAGGTTCTGATCCGGTTCCACATCCAGAGGAACATAGCAGTGATCCCCAAGTCAGTGACACCAGCACGCATTGTTGAGAACTTTCAGGTGAGATCCTGCCTGGTCCTCTCAAATTCATCAGTGGAGTAGAGGGAAGTGGAGGAGTCTCATGTCCTAATGTATTGTCAGTGGGCCCATCTCCCTTCCCCGCACTGTGTCATCACTTTGGCTGGCATCTGGCCTTTCTAGAGCTGAGATGGGCTGAGCACTTTGGGCACTGACTGGAGAAGTTCTGTCATATCTGAGCACAACTGTGTTTGACACTGTGTAGAGGAAGCTTCTTGGCCATTCTTCGGTTATGTATAGGTTCCCCAGAAGAGCAGGCTGCCCAAAAGAGCGGACTGTCCTATCCTAACAATTCATTTCCTCACATGAGCATGTGAATGGGTGGGACATAAAGAGCAGTCCTTTGGGAAGAGCCTGTGTGAGCCTCAGAGAGCAAGATGTTGTGCAAACTGAGGTTTCATGCCCCCATGGCAAATCTCCTTCCTTTTGGAACATAAGTGTTAGATGTACCAGGTCTGTACCCTAGCCTACAGTGTCATCACTGCTGCACCTTCATTAGGTCTCTGTCCTATAGTTGAAAATGAGGTGACCAAAGGGTAAAACCACTTGACAGTGGAGTAATGGGATGCAGTGTTACTGAAGGACTGACTTGGGAGGATAATTTATCCACTGGACACAGTGGATATCTTTTTCTGAAACTCCTGTCCCAATGTGAGCTGCAAATGGTTCCTCATCCCCTGGCAGCATGGGTGTGATCTCCAGACCTACCAAGAATTCTCTACCAATGTTTTTTAATTTATCTTTCCAGGTCTTTGACTTCAAACTGAGTGATGCAGAGATGGCCACCATCCTCAGCTTCAACCGAAACTGGAGGGCCTGCGTTGGACCTCCGTAAGTGACACAAGATTACGGAGGGAAATCTCAGCAGTTTCACTATACTAGAATACAATTTAATGTAAGGTTTGGAAGACAGCTAGCATATTTCTATCACCAAGTAATATTTTCTAGCAGTCTTAAAATTTTAAATTTGTGTGTCAGGGAATCAGAATGAGGAAAGACATATTTGGAACTGCTTCCCATTGCCTAGCACTGTGGATGTAGACCTGCCATTTTAAGGGAGACCATGTCATTACAATGTATGAGGCAGAATCATCAATCCATTCCTCAAGAATTTATTTGTAACCTACTGGATTCTAGGCAGTCTTTAGGAGGTTGTAATTATACTGTAGAAAATTTTCACTTCTACTGGCTTATTTTCTAGAGACTCAAACACAAGTAACTTAAAATATACAGTGGTTCATCAGTTCACAAAGAATGTTTTCTATGATTCTACTTCCAAACTAAAAATGTATCAAATTGAATGACTAGGTTAAATGTTGATTTTATGGGGAAATTTGATTTGCTAGTTGTCCAATTTGGTTCCTATCAAATTCATGAATAGAAATAAGCTCATGAACCATATAGTATATCATGTATGAGAGTATCACGTTCTGTGAAGAAAAATATGTGAAAGAGGATAGGCAATCATAGGGTATGATGAGATGGACAGGTTCTATGTAGTGGGCTAGGGGAGATTTTACTGAGAGGTGACAACTTAGCAGAAAGCAGAAGAAAGCAGATGGGTGATTCATCCACCTATTTAGGTGAAGAACACTATTTACAGTGATAGCAATAAATGCAAACATCTTGGAGTACATGAATATTTAAGGAAGTTGACCAAGGAGGCTGGAGCAGAATAACTGAGAGAGATAAAGCCTGGGAATCAGATTTGAATGGATTTTAGGGACCCAGAGATTGGAGGGCAGCATAGCTCATGGGAGCAATTCTAATGTTGAGTTCTGAGTGAATGACTCCACTTGCTGTTTTGAGCAGGCTAGTACGATCTGACTTATGTACTGCAGTAAGCACAGTGGCTGCTGCACTAAAAGACAAAAGGACACCATGATAATAATGTAGGACATGATACTGGTGACTAGACCTGTGTGGGCTCCTTCAGGAGTTAAAAAATAATCCAGTTCTGCATGTATTGGGGAAACAGTCAAGTAAACTTGTAACAAGTTAAAAGTCAAAGGTGCCTGTGGGAGTTTATCTCTTGATTGCTTTTCCCTGAGCAATGAGAAAAGGGCACTGCCATTCAAGAGAAGAAATCAGGAGCTTGACTTTAAGTATGTTTGTAATTCCCAGTGGCCAACTACAAGGAAAATTCAAATAATTTGATGTGCCTGTGTAGATGATGGATTGGTGTCCCCATGAGTAAATCTCCATGGCCCTAAATCTGAGCTATGTCATGGATTTATTTGATACGTGGCCTTGATCCATTTACCAACATTTCCAAGCTTATTTCTTCACCTATATGAGATGAGGATACTGACTAGCACTGAAAGTGAGCTTTCAGCGCATCAGGGATTGTGAGCATTTGCCTGTAGGGATTGTTATTACAACAATCACTAAGGATGAATTTCATTATTATTCCCAACTTACAATGTTGTCCGAAAGAATTTTGACAGTAATTATAAAGCACTTCCCCTGACACTAGGCTTCTTTTGAGCCATATTTGTCATTTCATTCTGGTTCTCAGGGCCCTACTGACTCACCTGCCCTCCTTGCCCAAATATTCCTCCCAAAAATTTGAGGAAATGAGTGTGCCAGCCCCTTGTTTTATTCTTACAATGTCTTGATGTGGGTAGAGGCTAAAAAATTACAGGGAAGATGTAACAAAGAGAAGAATACAGGTTATCCTTAAGATATTGTTTCATGGGACACTTTTTCTCTGTGCTTCTTTCAGCAACTGTGATCGTTTGGAGGAGTATCCTTTCCATGCTGAATATTGAGGCTGAGTGTTCCCATAGTAGATGCTCCTTTATTGCTGCAGAGGAACTCATGTCTCCATGTTTTAGTCAAGTTCATCTTCAACCCTCATGTGCTTCACCTAGAGAGCTAGTGGTAGACTCCATGCAGTGTTGTGCTTCCATACTCTGTGCATTCAGCCATCCCTGGGCAGTGTCACCAGAATAAACAAATGACCTTTTTTCTTTCACTTGTTTGGTGTGGCAAAATGACTGCTAAATGCCAAAGACTGTTAAAATTCAGAATAGAAAAATAACAATAAAAATTAGTGATAATAGTCCATATGCATTGACAGCTTAGTGTGCACCAAAACAGTTTGCAGTGGCTTTCTTCTGATATACTCATTTTTTGGACCAATACTCCTGTGATCCCTAGTCAAGGCAACACCATTAATGAGTTGCTATTTTACTGTGCAATGAGTCCCTACAATGTTCGGAGGCTAAGTGCTAGACTTAGCCATGAGGTCATCATGCACCACTGCTCCTTGCAGTGCCTTCTGTCCTGTGTGTCCTCTGCAATGTGATGGGAGGGTCCTGGGGCCTCAGAGCCAGTACAGCTCGGCCCGTGTCTGAGAGCTCCAGGATCACTCTGCCAGAGGGACCTTTCCTAGAAATCCCCTTTCCCATGAAATCCCAATTCCATCCTGGGGCCCCAGACACTGTGCACCTTGGCCAGGAAGCAAGAGAAGGGAAGCACAGGAGGTGCTGCAAAAAGGAACTGAACACAACAACTACATCCAGGACACGCATAACTGGATAATCTCAAACTTAATAGAGTGGCACCCGAATCTCATTATACGCTAAGGTTATAGCTGCACCAGAGCTCTACAACAAAGGTCAGAGGTCAGTGCTATACAAACTGACAAGGATAAAAAGAGAAATGCAATCTCAGTCCTTGAGTCCACCAGTATGTGCAGAGGACACTAGCTCAGCTGAAATGAATGAATTAACAGATACGGAAGCAAAGGAACAGCAGCAGAAAGGTATAGAGGAACTGAGATGGAAGTAATTCCTGAAATAAAAAAAGAAATATCTGAATACATAGCCTCTAAAATGAAGAATCAAATCCAGAAACATCTGGGGGAAAACCAATCCTCATACAGAACAAGTGAAGAGAGCACCATTCTAGCTGAAATATATGAATTAACAGCATCTGAAGCAAAGAAACAACAGCAGAAAGATCATGGGGAACTCAAGGCAGAAATCATTTCTGAAATCAAAAAGGAATTCTATGAAAAAAAAGAATTTTGCAAAATCATAGCATCTGAAATACAGAAAAAAGTCCAGAAATATACAGAGGAAACCCAACTTGGAAGAAACTCTGCAGAAAAAGAATTATTAACTACCTCTAAAGAAGACATGGATAAAAAAATAGAGGAGATCAGAAATATGATGGATTCCTTGAATGAGCAATACAGAAAAGAAATAGAACACATGAAACAGAGTCAAAGATCTATAGAAGAACTGAAAACCTCAATCATGAGTGTACAAAACCATTTGAGTGAAAGCAAAGACACAGTTTGAGATCTTGAAGATGCAGGTGCAGCTAGTGAAAAGGTCAGAACGGATCTCTTAAAAAACAACAAGAATGCAGGAAAAAATAATCCATCACCTGCAAGATGATGCCAGGTGAGATTAATTGGTATCAATGAGAATGAAGGCGTGAATACAAATAACATAAAAAGAACTTGGGGAGAAGTAATTGTAGAAAACTTCCCAAATATGAGGAAACAATCCAACAGTCAGGTAACCAAAGCATACAGAACACCAAGTAACTTCAACCCAAGTAAAAACACACCGAGATATATAATAGTCAAGATCCCAGAAATCCAACACAAAAATAATATACTGAAAGCTGCTAGAGAGAAGAAGCAGATCACATTCAAAGGAAAACTGATCAGAATTATAGCCAACTTCTCTACACAAACCATGAAGGAGAGCATGGAGCAGAGTTCTTCAAGTCCTGTATGAAAAGAAATTTCAGCCCCAACTATTATACACTGCAAAATTCTCTTTCAAGGTTGATGGAGAAGTGATATACTTCCATGACAAAGAACAACTAAAGTATTTCAGGATGACAAAGCAATCCCTACACAGGCTGCTGAAAGATATTCTAGAGAGAGACCACAGTGACCAGAACTCCACGAATGAGAATGGAAGGAACCCACTAAACAGGACAGACAATTAAACACAGGATACAAAGGAGCAAACAACAGCAGGTAAATAACATGACAAACAAGTCAACACACTTCAATTATAACCATCAGTGTAAATTGACTCAATTCACCAATTAAGAGAAATAGACTGAAACACAGGATTTGGAAACAAAATCCAACAATATGCTGTATACAAGAAACACACTTAACTCAAACGGACATTCATAGGCTCAAAGTCAAAGGATGGAAAACAATACTATATGTCCCAGTACCTCAGAAAAAAGTGGGAGTAGTAATTCTGTTCTCAGACATTATCAACTTCAAACAAACAATGATCAAACGAGACAAGAAGGCCACTATATATAGGTCAGGGGCATAATTCAAGAGTAAGTGGTACCACTCACAAATATATATGCACCAAACACAGGAGCACCCAACTATGTAAGACAAATCTTAATGGACATGGAAAACCTAATATCTAAGACCACAGTCTTAACAGATGACCTTAACATCCCCTAATCTCTAGAAGATAGATCAATCAGAGAAAAAATTAGCAAGGAAGTAGCAGAACTGAACCAGAGCTTGGAACAAATGGACCTGGTGGACATATACAGAGTGTTCCACCCAACCACATCTGAATACACATTTTTTTTCAACTGCACAGGGGTCATTTTCCCAAATAGGCCAAAAACTAGTACAGAGTTCATGTGTAAGTATATGCAAGAAAACAGAAATTATCCCATGTGTATTATCTGACCAGAGTGCAATGAAACTGGAACTGAAAGACAAAAGAAACCAGAAAAACCAGCTAAATTCATGGGAATTAAACAACACCCTACACAGCAATCAATGGGTGACAGAAGAAATTAAACAAGAAATTCAACAATATCTACAACTCCAAGAAAATTAGCGCACAACAGAAAATCACAGCTGTGAACTCACACATTAGGAAAACAGAACGGGAACAAATAAACATCCTAATGTTGCACCTCAGACATCTGAAAAAGAATAGGAAATGATACCCAGAGCGCAAAAATGTAAGGAAATCATAAAGATCAGAGCAGAAATTAATTCAACTTAGATGAAGAAAACAGTTCAAAGAATCCACAAACCAAGAAGTTCATTCTATGAAGTACTAAATAAAGTGGATAAGCCTCTAGCCAACTTCATGAAAAAGAGGAAAGAAAAAATTCAAGTGCATGCGTTAAGGAATGAAAAGGGTGAAATCACCACAGACCCAGTGGAAATTCAGATTATCAATAGTTACTTCGAGAATCTTTATGCTCACAGAATAGAAGACACAGAAGAAATGGACAGATTACTCTCAAGGTACAAATTACCAAAACTGAATCAAGAAGATATAACAACTCTCAATAGGCCAATAATAGCCAACGAAATACAAAACATAATAAAAAGCCTACTGACAAAGAAAAATCCATGTCCTGATGGATTCACAGCTGAATTCTACAATAAATTTATGCAAGATGTAATACCTACAATCCTCAAACACTTCAGTGAAATTGCAAAGGAAACAGTCCTCCCAAAATCATTTCTGGAGGCAAGTATGATACTGATTCCAAAACCAGGGAAGGACACAACCAAAAAGGAGATCTATAGGCCAATCTCCCTGATGTCAATCTCCCTCATGGCTAAAGGTGCAAAAATACTCAATAAAATCCTAGCGAATAGAATACAGCAAATCATCAAGAAGATCATACACCATGACTAGATAGGATTCATCCCAGGGATGCAAGGATGGTTCAATATTTGAAAATCTATAAATGTAATATACTCTATTAATAGATTGAAATATATAAACTACATGATCATCCCAAATGATGCAGAGAAAGGATTTGACCAAGTGCAACACTCACTCATGTTCAAAGTCCTACAGAAAATTGGAATAGATGGACTCTACCTTAACTTGATAAAAGAAATATATGACAACCCAAAAGCTAATATAATCATAAATGGGGAAAAACTGAAATCTTTTACTCTTAAATCAGGTACAAGACAAGGATGTCCTCTATCACCCCTCCTATTCAGTATAGTCTTGGAATCATTAGCAACAGCCATTAGAAAAGAGGGAGAAATAAAGGGAATAAGAATAAGTAAAGAAGAAGTTAAATTATCACTATTTGCAGATGACATGATATTTAACTTGGGAGACCCCAAAAACTTCCACCAAGAAACTACCAGAACTGTTACAGAAATAGAGTAGCATAGCAGGATATAAAATCAATGCTCAAAAGCCAATAGCCTTCCTCTACACAGATAACAAGCACACTGAAAGGGAAACAATGGAAACAATACCTTTTACAACAGCACCACGGAAAATGAAATACCTTGGAATTCACTTAACGAAGGAAGTCAAAGATCTTTTCACAGAAAATTGCAACACCCTAAGAAAAGAGATTATAGAGGATTTCAGAAAATGAAAGGTATTCTATGATCCTGGATAGGAAGAATCAACATCATGAAGATGGCCATACTGCCAAAATTGCTGTACAGATTTAATGCAAACTGCTAAGAACATACCTCCCAGACCTAGAGAAATCATTGCTAAAATTTATTTGGAACTACAAATGACCCCGAATAGCACAGGCTATTTTGGCCAATAAAGACAAGACAGGAAGCATTACAATTCCTGACATGAATTTAAACTACAAAGCCAGTGTAATAAAATCAACATGGTATTGGCAACGAAATGCACCTGACGATCATTGGAATAGATTAGAAGATGAGAAGCATCTACAAACAACTCAGCCATCTGATCTTTGACAAACGGGCCAAACCGGCCTACTGGAAGAAAGATAGCCTCTTTAACAAATGGTGCTGGAAAACCTGGCTTTCTACATGCCAAAAACTAAAACTTGAACCAGCTCTATCACCATGCACTAAGCTAAAGTCAAAATAGATTAAAGAACTAAACATTAAACCATTACCTCTCAATCTCCTGGAAAAGAATGTAGGAAGAACTCTTGAAAACATAGAGGTAGGTAAAGTGTTCATGAACAAACATATATTTGCACAGGAAACATTTGAAAGAATCAAGTGTTTCTTGATTGTTTGGCATTTCTAAATGCCGAAAACTAAAACTTGACCCAGCTCTATCAACATGCACTAAGCTAAAGTCAAAATGAATTAAAGATCTAATCAATTAAACAGAAACCCTCAATCTCCTGGAAGAGAAAGTAGGAGGATGTCTTGGAGACATAGGGGTAGGTAAAGAGTTCATGGACAAACATATATTTGCATGGGAAACACATGAAAGTATCAAGAACTGGGATCAACTTTTCTTGAGGAGTTTCTTCACATCAAAAGTAATTGTCAACAAAGTGAACAGACAACCCACCAATTTTGAATAAATCCTAACTATTAAGCAATCAGACAAAGGTCTGCTGTCCAGAATATATAAAGAATTAAGATATAACTGGGCCGACCTAATTCATAAATGGGCATCTGAGATGAATACACACTTCTCAGAGGACAAAATTAAAGAAGCAAATAAATATATGAACAAAATTCTCCACATTGCTAGCCATCCATGAAATGTAAACAAAATCAATACTGAGATGCCATCTCACTCCAGAAAGGATGACCATCATAAGGAAATCAACCAACAACAAATGTTGGAGAGGTTGTGGGGAACAGGGAACACTTCTCCACTGCTGGTGGGAATGTAGACTGGTACAACCATTGTTGGGATCAGTGTGGAGACTCCTCAAAAGAGTAGGACTGGAAATCCCATTCAAGCTGGCTATTCCCTTATTGGGAATTTTCCCAGAGCAACTGAAATCATTGCATCATAGTGATATATGTGTACCTATGTTTATAGCAGCACAGTTTGTGATAGCCAAATCTTGGAAACAATCAAGGTGTCTGTCAGATGAGGAATGGTTGAAAAAGTTATGGTATTTCTATATAATGGAGTATTATTCAGCTATAAAGAATGATAAACCTGAAGCATTTTTATCGAAGTGGATGCCACTTGAACATATACACGTAGGTGAAATAAACTAGGCACCAGTGTGCAAATATCATATAGTCTCCCTAGTATAAGAAGTCAAAAGAAGAAATCCAAATAGAAATCTATAACAACAGCTTTAAAGAATTGAGTCAGATTGATAGGGCAAATTCAATGGCATATGCTGCAGAGTACTAATTAGCTTTTCTTATGGATGGTCCACAACCTAAGTTCATAGATCAAAACTGGAGAAATAGAAGAGGCGCAAGGCCAGCCAACATTTTGTCCCTAGCCTTTCAAGGTAAGCGATGACTCAGGGCATAAGAGCACCTGTACTGTAACATCATGAAACTCAGTTGTGCCCCAAATTTTCTGATCAAGGAGATAATGGAGCCACAGAGGAAAGAGATTGATGATGTATAGTGTGCCTGGAGAGAGTCACATGGAAAGAAAACTTTCTCTCAGGCTCTCATTGAGAGCAAACTGATCAAGCATTGGCCATGACTCATCTGCATGGATGACACAGACAAAGGAACTAAAGAATAAGGTAAACTTCACTGATCTCATCAGAAACAAAAGCTACACCTTTCACTATATAGGTCTTGAACTATCTCAGTCTTAACCATCCAGCAGAAAAGTATAAATAGGAGGTACATAGCGTGGGCCCATGGTGATAGGTTGAGCTGTGGATGGATATAGTCAGCAACTTCTTCAGATTGCCCACTGTTGTAGTGGAGTGCGGGACTGTGCTGGGTTGTGTCACCAAGTTCAGAGACCTGGATTGGTTTGATGACAGTGGAGTGCTCATCTTTGGTGGGTACAGATGAAAAAAAAAAATAGAGGGTTGTGCAAAGGAAGAATCATGATGTCTGTGTGTGGACATTGCAGTTGGGGTGGATATGCTGTGTTTCTGCAGAATTCTGTTGGGGCAGGATTTGCACTGGTGGTAGCTGGACAAGATGTTGTGTTGGCTTCTGGTACTGTAGACAAACATTGGGGAGATGACAGGGTAGAAAGTATTAATTATTGAATATGTGATATAATTCAGGTATAAAAATAAAATTATATAGCTATACTCTCTTCATTCACTGATTAGAGACACCTGCTATAATAATGTCTGTAAGTATAATATCATGTATGCACATTGTACGACACCAAAACACTATGAAAACAGTTTGAAATGTATTGATTTATTGAAGCTGTCCTGTTAATTTGTCTTGAGACTGTCTTATTGCTATTCTTCAATAAAGAAAAAACAATGTACAAGTTGTTTCTGTATCTTATTTTTTTTACCTAAATTACATCAAAGATTCAATAATTAACACTTTCTACCTTGTTATTTTCCTAATGGTTGTCCATAGTACTAGAAGCTGACATAATATCCTGCCCAACCACCATTAGTGCAAATCTTACCTCTCATAGGATTATGTAGAAGCACAGCGTTATCTATCCCCACTGTACTGTCTATACACACATATCATGATTCTTCCTTTCTATACCCCTTCCTTTGTCTACACCTGTCAGAGATGGGCATTCCATTGTCATTCCATGAACTTAGGTGCTTGAACTCAACAACGCAATCCAACACAGTCCAGCAGTCCACTACCATAATGAGTTATCCAAAGAAGTTGTGGACCATAGCCATTTACAGCTCAGCTTAATATTATGGCCTCGCGATGTATACTTCATTTTATACTTTTCTGCTGGATGGTTAAGACCTAGATAGAGCAAGACCTATATACCAACACATGTTCTTTATAGTTCTTCTGAGGTCAGTGAAGTCCCCTCAGGGTTTATCTTGTAGTCTTGTACCTTATTCTGTAGATCCTTTTTCTGTGTCAACCATGTGGATGAGTCATGGCCAATGCTTGACCAGTTTGCTCTCTGTGAGAGCCCGAGAGAAAGTTTTCTCTCCATGTGACTCTCCTCAGGCACACTATAGAACTTTGATCTCTTTCCTTTGTGGCTCCATAATCTCCGTGTTCAGAAAATTTGGAGCTCAACTGAGTTTCATGATGTTGCAGTACAGGTTCTCCTATGTCCTGAGTCTTCCCTGACCTTGAAAGGCTAGGGCCAAAATGTTGGCTGGCCTTGTGGCTCTTCTATTTCTCCAACTTTGATCTGTGAACTTAGGTTGTGAACCATCCAAAAGAAAAGCTGATTAGTATCCTGCAGCATATGCCATTCACTTTGCCTTATCTGACTCAATTGATTTTAGTTGTTGTACATTTCCTTTTGTATTTCTGCTTTTCGCTTGTTATACTAGGGAGACTATACGATATTTACACGTGTGTCTGGTTTATTTCACTTCTGAGTATATGTTCAAGTGGCATCCAAATCAGTATGAATGCTTCAAACTTATCATTCTTAATAGCTGAATAATACTCCATTATATAGAAATACCACATCTTTTTCAACCATTCCTCATGTGATGGGCATCCGGGTTGTTTCCAAGATTGTGCTATCACACATTGCACTGCGATAAACATAGGTGCACATGTATCAGTATGATACAATGTATCCAGATCCTTTGGGAAAATTCCCAGTAGGGGGATAGCCGGCTTGAATGGGATTTATAGTCCTACTGTTTTGAGGAGTCTCCACACTGACCTCCACAATGGTTGAACCAGTCTACATTCCCACTAGCAGTGGAGAAGTGTTTCCTTTTTCCCACAACCTCTCCAACATTTGTTGTTGGTTGATTTCCTTATGATAGCCATTCTTTCTGGAGTGAGATGGTGTCTCAGTGTTATTTTTATTTGCATTTCACAGATGACTAGCGATGTGGAGCATTTTTTCATATATTTATTCGCTTCTTTAATTTCATCTGAGAAGTGTGTATTCCTCTCAGATGCCCATTTCTGAACTGGATCTTTAAATTTGAGGGCCCTGTTATATCTTAGTTCTTTATATATTCTAGACCGTAGACCTCTGTCCAATTGCTTATTAGTGAGGAGTTTTTCAAAATTTGTGTGTTGTCTTTTCATTCTGTTGACAAGTTCTTTTCACATGCAGAAGCTCCTTAACGAGAGTTGATCCCAGTTGTTGATTCTTTCAAGTGCTTCCCATGTGAATATATGTTTGTTCATGAACTTTTTACCTACCCCTATGTCTTCAAGAGTTCCTCCTACTTTCTCTTCCAGGATATTGAGTGTTTCTGTTTTATTGTTTAGATCTTTAATCCATTTTGACTTTAACTTAGTGCATGGTGATAGAGCTGGGTCAAGTTTTAGTTTTCAGCATTTAGAAAGCCATGTTTTCCAGCACCATTTGTTAAAGAGGCTATCTTTCTTCCAGTGAGCTTGTTGAGCTCCTTTGTTGAAGATCAGATGGATAAGTGTGATTTTTAGATGCCTCTGCTTCTTCTAATCTATTCCACTGATCCTCAGGTCTATTTTGTTGCCAACACCATGTTGATTTTATTACAGTTGTTTTGTAGTATAATTTGAAGTCAGGTATTGTGATGCTTCCTGCCTTGTCTTTATTGGTCAAGATTGCCTTTGCTTTCTAGGTTGTTCGTGCTTTCAAATAAATTTTAGGAATGATTTATCTATGTTTGGGTGGTATGTTGGTGGCAGTTTGATAGGGATTGCATTACATCTGTACAGCAATTTCGGGAGTATGGCCATCTTCAGCATGTTGGTTCTTCCTATCCAGGAGCCTGGAATATCTTTCCATTTTCTGAAATCCTCTATAATCTCTTTTCTTAGGGTGTCATAATTTTCCATGAAAAGATTTTTGACTTCCTTGGTTAACTGAATTACAAGGTATTTCATTTTCCACGGTGCTATTGTAATAAGTATTGTTTCTATTGTTTCTCTTTCAGTGTGCTTGTTATGTGTAGTGGAATGCTATTGACTTTTGAGTACTGACTTTGTATCCTGCTATGTTACTGAATTTCTGTATCAGTTCTAGTAATTTCTTGGTGAAGTTTTTGGGGCCTTCCAAGTAAAGTATCATGTCATCTGCAAATAGTGATAATTTAACTTCTTTTTTACCTATTCTTATTCCCTTAATTTCTCCCTCTTTTCTAATGGCTGTTGCTAATGATTCCAAGACTATATTGAATAGGAGGGGTGATAGAGGACATCCTTGTCTTGTATCTTATTTAAGAGTAAAAGATTTCAGTTTTTCCCCATTTAGGATTATATTAGCTTTTGGGTTGTCATAGATTTCTTTTATCAAGTTAAGGTAGAGTCCATCTATTCCAATTTTCTATAGGGCCTTGAACATGAGTGAGTGTTGCACTTGGTCAAAAGCTTTCTCTGCATCAATTGAGAGGATCATGTGGTTTTTAGATTTCAGTCTATTAATATAGTGTATTACATTTACAGATTTTCAAATATTGAACCATCCTTGCATCCCTGGGATGAATCCTATCTAGTCATGGTGTATGATCTTCTTGATGATTTGCTGTATTCTATTTGCCAGGATTTTGTTGAGTATTTTTGCATCTATGTTCATGAGGGAGATTGGCCTGTAGTTCTCCTTTTTGGTTGTGTCTTTCCCTGGTTTTTCAATCAGTATTATACTTTCCTCCAGAAATGATTTTGGGAGGACTTTTTCCTTTTCAACTTCATTGAAGAGTTTGTGGAGTGTGAGGATATTTTCTATAAATTTCTTGTAGAATTCTGCTGTGAATCCATCAGGACTTGGAATTTTCTTTGTCGGTAGGCTTTTTATTACGTTTCGTATTTCATTGGCTGTTATCAGCTTATTGAGAGTTGTTATATCTTCTTGATTCAGTTTTGGTAATTTGCACCTTTTGAGGAATCTGTCCATTTCTTCTATGTCTTCTATTCTGTGAGCATAAAGATTCTCAAAGTAACTATTGATAATCTTCTGAATTTCCACTGGGTCTGTGGTGATTTCACCCTTTCATTCCTTATCGCTTGTACTTGAATTTTCTTTTGTCTGTTTTTCATGAGGTTGGAAAGAGGCTTATCAACTTTATTTTGCTTTTCAAAGAACCAACTTTTTGATTTGTGGATTCTTTGAACTGTTTTTTTCATCTCAATTGAATTAATTTCTGCTCTAATCTTTAAAATTTCTTCCCATCTTTGCACTTGGGTTTTGTTTGCTCTTCTTTTTCTAGTTGTTGGAGGTGCAACATTAGGGTCCTAATTTGTTCCCTTTCTGTTTTCCTAATGTGTGAGTCCATAGCTATGATTTTTCCCTGTAAGAACTGCTTTCATCGCATCCCATGAATTCTGGTAAATTGTAGTTGAATTTTCATTCAATTGTAGATATTGTTGAATTTCTTGTTGAATTTCTTCTGCAACCCATTGATTGCTGAGTAGGGTGTTGTTTAGTTTCCATGAGTTTAGTGGGTGTTTCTGGTTTCTTTGGTCATTTATTTCCAGTTTAATTACACTGTGGTAAGATAATATGCATGGGATATTTCTATTTTCTTGCATATACTTAGGTATGACTGCTGTACTAGTATGTGGTCTATTTTGGAAAATGACGCGTGTGCAGCTGAAAAAAATGTGTATTCAGCTGTGGTTGGGTGGAACACTCTGTATATGTCCACCAGGTCTATTTGTTCCCAGCTGTGGTTCAGTTCTGCTACTTCCTTGCTAATTTTTTGTCTGGCTGAGTTTTTGAGATAAGGGTGTGTTAAGATCTCCTGATAAGATTGTGTTCTTAGACATTAAGTTTTTCATGTCCCTTAAGATTTGTCTTACATAGTTGGGTGCTCCTGTGTTTGGTGCTTAGATATTTATGAATGTTACTTCTTGCTCTTGAATTTTTCCAATGACCAATAAATAGTGGCCTTCTTTGTGTCATTTGATCATTCTTGGTTTGAAGTTGAGACTGTCTGAGAACAGAATTGCTGCTCCTGCTTTTTTCTGAGGTGTTGGGTCATGTAGTATTGTTTTCTATCCTTTGACTTTGAGCCTATGAATGTCCTTTTGAGTTAAGTGTGTTTCTTGTATACAGCATATTGGTGGATTGTGTTTCCAAATCCTGTGTGCCAGTCTATTTCTCTTAATTGGACAATTCAGTCAGTTTACATTAATGGTTATAATTTAAATGTGCCGACCTATATTTGTCATGATATTTACCTGGTGTTGTTTACTGCTTTGTAACCTGTGTTTAATTGTCTGTCCTGTTTAGTGGGTTCCTTCCATTCTCATTCATGGAGTTCTGATCATTGTCATCTCTCTCTAGATCATCTTTCAGCAGCCTGTGACAGGATGGCTTTGTCATCCTGAAATTCTTTCGTTATTCTTTGTCTTGGAAGTATTTCACTTCTCCATGAAACTTGAAAGATAGTTTTGCAGGGTATCATAGTCTGGGCTGGAATTTGTTTTCATGTAGGACTTGAAGAACTCTGCTCCATGCTCTCCTTGCCTTCATCGTTTGTGTAGAGAAGTCAGCTGTAATTCTGATGGGTTTTCCTTGAATGTGAGCTCCTTATTCTCTCTAGCAGCTTTCAGTATATTATCTTTTTGTTGGATTTCTGGGATCTTAACTATTATAAGTCTTAGTGTGTTTGTACTTGGGTTTAAGTTATTTGGTGTTCTGTATACTTTGGTGACCTGAATGTTGGATTGTTTCCTCATATTTGGGAAGTTTTCTGTGATTATTTCTCCCCAAATTCTTTTTTTGTCATTTGTATTGACTCCTTCATTCTCGTTGATACCAATTATTTTCACATTGTTCATCCTGGCATCATCTTGCAGGGGATGGATTATTATTTCCTGCATTCTCATTGTTTTTAAGAGATCCTTTCTCACCTTTTCACTAGCTGCTCCGGCATCTTCAAGATCTTAAACTGTGTCTTCGCTTTCACTCAAATGGCTTTGTAAACTCATGATTGATATTTTTAGTTCTTCTATATCTCTTTGACTGTATTTCATGTGTTCTATTTCTTTTCTGTATTGCTCATTCAAGGAATCCATCATATTTCTGATCTCAATTTTTTTATCCATGTCTTCTTTAGATGTAGTTATTAATACTTTTTCTGCTGTGTTTCTTTCAAGTTGGGTTTCCTCTATATTTTTGGACTTGTTTCTGTATTTCTGATGCTATGATTTCAAAGAATTCTTTTTTCTCAAAGAATTCTTTTTTGATTTCAGAACTTATTTGTGCTTTGAGTTCCACATGATCTTTCTACTGTTGTTTCTTTTCTTCAGATGCTGTTAATTCATACATTTCAGCTGGAACAGTAGTCTCTGCACTTGTTTTGGGTCAGCATAGTTTTTCCACCCAATGTTTCTGGAATTCATTCCTCATTTCAGATACTATATATTGAGATATTTCTTTTTTAATTTGGGTAATTACTTCTCCTTTTATTTCCTCTATAGCTTTCTGCTGTTGTTGCTTTGCTGTTGTATCTGTTAATTCATTCATTGCAGCTGAGCTAGTGTCCTCTGCCCTTACTGGTGGACTCAAGGTCTGGGATTGCGTTTTTCCCCTTGTCTTTGTTATTTTGTATAGCGCTGACCTTTGGCCTTTGCTGTAGAGCTTTGGTGCAGCTATAACCTTAGCTTGTTGTGAGATTCTGGTGCCAGTCTATTAAGTTTGAGATTATCCAGGTATGCCTATCCTGGATCTAGCTGTTGTGTTCAGTTCCTTTTTTGCTGCAGCTCCTTTGGTTCCCCTCTGTCGGTTCCCTGTTCACGTGAGCACAAACCAAACTGGGATGCAGAGCAAGTAATGAAAATTCCCATCTTAGTCGGATTTGGGGCAAGGATCCGGTAAATTGCCAGGGTCAGCCCTCCTGTGTCAGGCAGGTCACTCTCTAGGTGGGCGGGCCTGGGCTTTGGCTTGTCTTCTGGGCTGACAAAAGGATAGTGTATGATCTTATTCACCGAGTATGCTGTACTGGGTCATCCAGCCTGAGCTGGGTCTGGGTCTACAGGCTGTAACCCGAGAAGGCTGGGAAAGGTCCATCTGTTCTAGCGAGCCTAGAGTCCTCACTCACAGGCCAGGCTGCGCTGGGTTTCAGGCAATGGCGTGGGACCGGGAATTGCTGAGAAATGTCCCTCTGGTGTGGTAGGCTTGGAGTTCTCACTCCAGGCCGACCTGCACTGGGTCTGGGGCTGTGGGGTGGGACCGGCAATCGCCTGGAAATGTTTCTCTGGCGAGGTGGGTCTGGAGCTCTCACTGGGCCACTGGGGGTGGAGGAAAGGTCTCTCTGGTATGGGGTCCTGGAGTTCTACACTCACTGAACTTTGATGCTCAGGGAATCAAGGAAATTCCCACTCACTAAGCGGGCTTTAGGGCAGGGGATCCAGGCAGGTGCTGGTGAGTGGTCCTGAGGTTTCAGGCCGGTCACTGGCTTGGAGGGCTTGGGGGCAGGGATCCGGGTAGCACGCGTGGTAAGAAGCCAAAGGCTCTCCCTCAGACTCACCACACACTCACTGATCTGGGAAGCCTGGTGAGTCATGCAAATTCCCACTCACTGGGAGAGCTTGAGGCAGGATCCAGGAGGCCGCTGGAGTCAGATGCTATCTCAGGCCAGTCTCTGGCTGAGTGGCGTGGTCAGGATTGAGTAGGCTGCTGGAGCTAGCCTCACTGTCTCAGGAGGTCTCTGGGGCTGGGCAGGCGTGGGTGGGATCAAGGAGGATGGCAGAGTTGGCTGCTCTGTCTCAGGCCAGTCTGTGGGGCAGGACAGAAGTGGGTAGGTTCGAGGAAGATGGCATAGTCCAAAAATGCTCTTTATTTAGTTAATAATGCAACATCATTTTTTTTTCCAGAAACCTAAAAGTGCTCCAAAGGAAAAAATCACTTTAAAAAGTTTTAAAATCATTTATTTATTTATTTATTTGTAGGAGACAAATCTGGTCCTTGTCTCAGTCCAAGAAACCAATATTTGTAATCCCAAAGTCACGTTATTGGAATCCTATTAAGTTGATTCCAATCTACCACTTTCCATGCAACACACGGTGAAAATGAAAACACTAAATTATATTTTTAATCATTGGGGAGTTGAGGGCCTGCAAGTCCTGCCATAACATGGCTTTCCAGAACCAAGAGAGCAACCCAGGGCCTCTCCCGGTTTTTATTCGGTGGGGGAGTGGCTTGAGGAGGACTGACTGAGAACTGTGGGAAGTAGGTGACTACTGTGAGCTGAGCAAGGTGGATGGCTTCCATTTAACTCTGCCATATGCAGAGAGGATATGCAGAAAGTGTAATCTGCATTATATAGCATTTAATGTTTTGGGAAGTCTAGGGCTTCAGCTTTGATGTAGTCTTTCAAGCCCCAGGAAGTCATAGCCTCTATCTTGAGGCTCGATCCTAGCTGGCAGCATGGAACATTAGCTCTACCATCCTGTCTCCACCCGGCTCATGTTAAGGAGCAGCAGGCTTACCAGGGAAACATGCATGCCACCTTCAAAGACTATCACCAGCACCTCAGCTAGACCAATACACATTGCTTAAAGCCAACTGAAGGATAAACAGAAGTCCTAGCCAGCTCTGTACATAACAATATGAGGAAATAGGATCATACTCAGTTAAAATGGAGACAGTCACTCTTCTTTCAAGAGCTGCTCAGGTGGTCACCCACATTTATTTATTTATTTATCTATTTTTCTATTTATTTATTTATTTATTTATTTGGTGCAGAATCACTCTGTACCTGGGACTCACAGTGACCCTCCAGTCTCAGCCTCCCTAGCGCTGGGATTATAGGCATGCACCACCATGCCCACTTTGATGGTTGGCACAGCATGCCTCAGTTCAGTGGCCAGCATGACATGTAGTACTGGGGATTAAATTTTGTTCCTTGTGCTTACTAGGCAGGTGCTTAGACAGCTGAGCAATCTCTCCAGACAGAAAATATCATTTCTTTTAAACAAGGAAAGAGGCTAGGAAGGTGCAGTCTGAGCATTTGCAAGGTTGTGGGGCAGATTAGTTAAGGGCATAAGTTTGAGACACAATTGACCTCATAATGAGATCTTTCACAAAACTAAATGAAAACCCACATTTGATCAGAAAAATAGGTCTCCTTAGTATAAGAAACAAAAAGAAGAAATCCACGTAGAAATGTACAACAACAACTAAATAGAATTGAGTCATATAGTTAGGGCAAACTGAATGGCATATGCCGCAGGGTACTAATCAGCTTTTGTTCTAGATCGTTAACAACCTAAGTTCACAGATCAAAATTGGAGAAATAGAAGAGCCACAAGGCTAGCCAACATTTTGGCCCTAGCCTTTCAAGGTCAGCGAAGACTTGGGACATAGGTGAACCTGTACTGTAACATCATGAAACTCAGTTGAGCTCCAACTTTTCCGATCAAGGAGATTATGGAGCCATAGAGCAAGGAGATCAATGATCTATAGTGTACCTGGAGAGAGTCACATGGAGAGAAAACTTTCTCTCAGGCTCTCACAGAGAGCAGACTGGTCAAGCATTGGCCGTGACTCATTCACATGAATGACACAGACAAAGGATCTACAGAGTAAGGTACAAGATTACAAGATAAACCCTGAAGGGACTTCACTGACCTCATCAGAAACATGCCTGTAATCCCAGCACTTGGGAGGCTGAGGCAGGAGGATTGTTGTGAGTTCGAGACCAGCCTGAGCTACAAAGTGAGCTTAAGGCCAGCCTGAACTGCATAGTGAAACCCTGTCTCAAAAAGACAAAAAAAAAAAAAAAAAAAAAAAA
>PVKA01017314.1:0-46034 GCA_004027165.1 Ctenomys sociabilis | reverse complement strand
TTCAGTAGCTTGCTTTTTTTTTTTTCTTCTTTTGTTTTTTTGAGATGGGATCTCACTATGCAGTTCAAGCTATAACCCAGTCTGGCCTTGAACGCCCAGTGACCCTTCTGCCTCAGCCTCCCAAATGCTGGGATTGTAGGGGTGCACCACCAGAGCTGGCTTTTGGTAGCAAATTAATCCAAGAACGCACAGGGTCATTCATCTTCTTGAAGGTTAGTTAGAAAACAGCTTATTTTGGGCCCCAGGCTTTAGTCACCCAAGCAGAAGTTCTCGAGTGAATTCAGTCATCACCTGTGATGACGAATCAGGTATGGGGTGCCCCCGAGTGGGCACCGTGGTTCCTGCGGCCTCTGCTGTGCCAACACAGACTGCTGCTCTCTTGCAGGGACCTTGTGCACAGACAGACGGCTAGCGCGGTGGTGCAGCACATGTCACTGGGCGTGTATGGCTTTGGCTGCGAGGATTCTCTCAATCACCTCTTGAACTATGTGTGGCCCAACGTGTTTGAGACATCTCCGCATGTGATCCAGGCCGTCATGGGTGCGCTGGAGGGGCTCCGGGTTGCCATCGGACCGTGCAGAATGCTGCAGTACTGCCTCCAGGTGGGTGGCCGGAGGCCCAGTGTGGTGGCCTCCAGGCCTGTTCCTGTGGGAGGGCTAGGCGTGGCAGGCTAGACTTTCTTTCCCGTTGCACTTCTGTGCACTTGGTAGGTCTTCATTTCTTTTGGTTTAAAGAGAAATATTTTATTTTCTGTTGATTGTCTTAAGGCTATGTATATGCTTGAACATTGAAATACTGTTACTTGTACTTATTCTAGGGTCTGTTTCATCCGGCCCGGAAAGTCCGGGATGTATACTGGAAGATTTACAACTCCATCTACATCGGCTCCCAGGATGCGCTCATAGCGCATTACCCACGGATCTATAATGATGACAAGAACACCTATATTCGTTATGAACTTGACTACATCTTATAATGTTCTCTTGATTTTGTGTTCAGTGCACAGCTGTTTCACCCTTAAACTTGCTTCAACTTGGTGATAAAAAATTTTAAACATTGCAGGTCAATAGAGCTGGTCCTAGAGGAAGAGCTAGAAATCCAGTAGCATGATTTTTTAAAATAACCTGTCTTTGTTTTTGATGTTAAACCGTAAATGCCAGTAGTGACCAAGAACACAGTGATTACACACACTATACTGGAGGGATTTCATTTTTAATTCATCTTTATGAAGATTTAGAATTCATTCCTTGTATTTAAAGGGAATGTTTAAAAGAGAAATAAACATTTGTGTACAAAATGCTAATTTGTGTGTGTTTTTTGAACATGACTTGTAAAATGCGGAACTTTGATAAAGTGTTGGTTTGTGTAGAAAAAGTGGCTTAATTTCATTTTTTTGTCACCTGGTTAATAGTAGAAAGTAGTTAGCAGAATATGAGCTATATACAGTAATGGCGTTTTTGTAAAACATTGCATTGTTGTGTTGGTGACGGTGAGCGGCATGGCTGTGGAGCATGCTGGTGCCCTCGAGCCTCCTTGGCGGCAAAACTGTCTGGGTGACGTGGTGTGCGTTCACATAGCACCTTCCCCCCTCATCTCCAAAATGCTTCTCCAGGTGCTTAGAGGGCGCGGCTGTACTTGCGGCCAGACTCCTGAGGGAGACAGTCACTTCCTATGTCTTCATTAAGCTGCCACGTGGCAGTGTGTTTAGAAGGACCTGTTGTGTCCATTCACTGCTGAGGCGTGGGTGACGAGGGGAGACGCTGCTCCCACAGAGCGTGTGTGAGTGTGGTGACAGCTGGCCATTTCTGGCGTGCTTCCGGAGCAGTGGGCAGATCTCTGCTTGAGCAGCTACACCAGAACACCCTTTGTTCTAGAGGAGAGGAGCAGGAGCTGTGCTTCATGGGTTTTGGCAAATCTTTTATGTGTATTTTCAGAGTTTTTTTCACTTTATGGCCCCAAGTTTTCTGGTTTCAGATCTTTGGCTACCCATGGCGATTCTGTTCTGTGTCCTCACTAGTGAGCTAAGGGGAAGAAACTACATGTGGTGGTTTGGCAGCTGCCATTATGGGCGGAACTTGACTGTGGCTGGGCCCTGTCCTGGAAGCTCCCTGGAGAAGCGGCTTTTATTGGGTTTTACAAAAATTTGATGGCAACCATGAGTTTCTGGGCAGATCTGCAATGCCTTATTTTTGTCTTGTGAATGTACTTTCCTAACAAGTCAAACACAAAGGCCAAAAACCACCTTCCTAGCAGTTACCTCCCAGTACAGTGTTAAATCTTGCTATTTTCTGTGGTGGATTTCAAGTGACTGTCATGATTATTAATCATGAGAATTGAGTTCAGTTAGATTCCAAAGCCAAAGCATGTCTTTTAAACACCCCCCTTGCAAAATGTCCATGACATTCTCAATTGAAGGATTTGTCTGGGCCCTGGCCAGGTTTAGAAAGTGGCCTTGTAGGGGGAGGAGGAGGGACACTGCCCCTGGCTTAGTGCTGATTCGCACAGCCCGGGAAGGAGAGAACTGAAGGGCGTGGCCTGAACATGCACCATGTCTCAGAGGCTCAGGCTAGCTGGTGGGCGCCTCATGAGCAGGGAAGCATTTTGTGCTGGTGTGGAAGGTGCTATGTGACGTTCTAGCTTCAGAGACCTTTTCTCTTGCACTTTGTTCCTGATGTTTCTTAAAAGCCAAACATAAGCAGGAAGAAATGAAATGTTCTTGGGGCAGGAGGTGGGATTTTCTGTGGGCCTTTGTTGGTTTTCTGTGGGCTGTTGCCCTCTAATGAATTAATCTCTTTGGCTGTTCACTCTTTTTCATATTGTATTTTTTAAACTTGTTGTATGGTGCCCTGTGAGCACCAGGTACCCCAGATGAATAAACTGATTATCTGTGAAGTCCTGGTGGACCGCTGTTCATCTCAGTCGCCTCTGTTACCACACCGCACTCTTCCTCTTGTGCCATTTTAGCAGCAGTTCTTTGGGTTTGCCAAATGAGGGAACTTCATGTTATAAAACCAGAGAATGCTTTTCTTGGTAAAACAAACAAAAAACCAAAAAGATTCCTGTAGCTGTTCAGGTTTAGTTTGGCTCTTGGGCTGGTAGCTGCTATGACTGATAAGGTCAGAAGTGATGAGAAGCACACCAGGTGTGCTGCTCCAGGTGTAGGCCCTGTGAGTCCTGCTGGCTGGCTGGGTGGGGTCCCACCTGCCCTCACCCAGCTGCAGCCCCAGCACCCATAGACCAAGCAGGCACCTAACACTGTACCCAGTCAGCACAACTCTCCCATCCTGGACAGGTATGGTGGGTGCCAGGGCGTCAGCAGAGCTGCCCTGGCATTCACCAGAGGGGGAGGTGAGACCAAAGGTGCAGGTTTTGCCGGGCGGGGTCTCTGGGCTCAAGGGAGACCGGTGCAGTGTGTGACATTTTGGATTTTGTAGATTTGGAGAACTTAAGGGAACTTCTTTTGTGGTCTGTTATTTTTGGAAGGAGGACTTATTTCTGGTACCAGGGCTGGAGCTGTATACTTGGGAGACAGGCTCTGCCCTGGGCCCCCTTGGGCAGGGGGGAGGGTCTTGGGAAGGGAGCCCCTTGGCTTGGCTGGAGCTACCTGGGATGTGGTGTGCTAGGGAAAGAAGGACAAAGCCAGATACTGAGAAATGCTGGAAGCCAAGGCCTGCAGAACACAGGTGCCCTCAGCAGTGAGCTAGCTGAGCGTGGGGTGGGGGAGGGGGTGCTGGGAGAAGCTGGGGATGGGCCGTGGCAGGGGGAGGCTGGGCTTAGGAGACAGCAGTGAGAAATCCTGCCCCGCTGAGAATTCAAGGGACAAATGACAAACACGTGAAGAAGGCAACTGGTGTTCAAGCTGACAGTTTAGGTCACTGTGTCCAGGTACCTGGGCGGAGGTCACTTGGCACTGAGGAAGAGCAGCCTGGTGCCAAGCACCGACCAGGTCATAGCCTCCTACCGAGGGGCCCGGAGGCCAGGGACCGTGCTGAGATGGATCTAGCATCTGTGTGGAGCTACTTTCCCAGCTCTTTCTGATGTTTTGTTTTAAAAAATGTCAGTTTTACTAAGTTGTCCGGGCTGTCTCGAACTTGGGACCTTCCTCGGCCTGTCAAGAGTGCTGAGATTACAGCCAGTACCCAGCTAGGGATTCATACGTACACTAAGTTTGAAGCCCTGGCGGGGAGTCCACTCCATTTCTTATGGTCATGTCGAAGAAACAGCACTGTGTCCTGTCACAGGGCTCCCAGGTGCCCCGAGGGGCCACAATTTGGACCACAGCTGCTGGGCCACCACCAACTGCCTTTTAACTCCTGAGATTGGTTTGGGACCCTGTTGTGCTAGAGTGAGAAGCGGCCCTTCTTCATTGGGGGTGTTATTTCCTTACTGGAGCCCTCCACACTGCTGAATCAGGAGACCTGGGGGTGTGTAGCTCTTACCACAGAGTGTGACCCCAAGAGTGGAGCAAGAAGGACAAACACTGTTGCTATGTGGTTTGCAACATGAGGAAAGTGCAGCCCAGGAAGGACTGGCCTTCTCTGGGCTAAGAGGCCGGGAACGCACCTCTTGGAGGGCTGGCTGCTTTGCCTTCGGCTGTGTCCTGCACCTGTGGGAACAGCTTAGTGACACGTTGAGCAGGGCTCCCTGTGACGGAGCTCTTGGGCCCGGGACGGTGACTGGTGTCCCTGAGGTGCTCCCGTGGTCACTGGTATCACCTGGGGGTGTTTCTGGCCTTTTGACAACAAGTGCTCTGAATGTCCCAGGCCAGAGGGTTCCTCCGCGTGGCGAGCCTGCCTCCCTGTGCCTTGTCTGCCGGGCTCCTGCTCTCCCTGACGGGCTCCCCAGCCTCTGGCCCCTGCTAAGGTGCTGCCCGTGAGCACTGCTCATGTCCTCCTGCTCCCCCCCCCCCCCATCAGGACGGGAGCTGCCCCTGGAAAGACGGCGCACATTCATCCCTGCTGGGAGCTGTGCGGGAGCTCCCAGCGCAAAGCAAGGACTGTGTGTTGGCCGGCAGGCGCTTATGCCGCTGAGCTGTGTCCCAGCCCAAGCTGGCCTGATTTTAAGCAAATAAAATAAATAAGATAAAATAATAAAATATAAAATTATGCCATATCTGCAGTGCTTAAAATGGTCAAATTCCTCGTGGGGAATTTGTGCACGAACAGAACAAATCTCAGTTCTTTCATCCCCTTCCCTGTCCTGTAAGCAAATTACCCTTTGGCCCTCGTTCAGGAGGTGCCTGCCTGAACACCTATCTGATGATTGCTTCCTGGAGCAAATCCTAGAAACTGCTCTTCTGGGTTTGTACTTCCGCTTGCTGCAGTGTTTGCATCGTCTGGCAGGGGGCAGCAGAGTCCGGGGAACCCCGGAGACCCGCCCTTCAGTGTGAAGCCAGGCCTTGACCCTGGGCAGACCTCAGCGTGAAGGCTTCTACTAAAGGGTGGCTTTTGTTATCTTAATATTCTTTTAAGGCATCACAAGTAATTTGATGTTTTTGTTTTGTTTTTTAAAAATACATTAGGAAAAAGCTATTGAGGCTGGGCATGGTGGTGCATGTCTGTAATCGCAGCACTAGGGGGCTGAGGCAGGAGGATCCTGAGTGTGAGCCCAGCATGGACAGCACAGCGCAGCCCTGTCTCAGAATAAAATTAAAGCTCAGGTGGGCTGAGACGTGTTAGCCCGTGGGATGACTGTGACTAATAAAAACACAAAAAGTAACAGAATGAAGAAATCATTTCTCAGGGCGGGGAAGATAGCTCAGTAGAATAAGCCCCTGCCTGGCAAGCATAAGGTCTAGAATTCAATCTCTAGTATTGCAAAACCAACAATAACCACACCAAAAAAAAAAATTTTCTCTCATTTTGTTACGTCTGTTTGTTGTTGTTGTTATTTGTTTGTTTCTTGATACCAAGGATTGAACTTGCTTATGCCAGTGAGCTATATTCCCAGCCTGACTATAAAGTCTTACAACAGGCAGGCACTTCTTTTTGGTGGCAACTTGTAAGTTGGGTGCTAGGGCACAAAAGCGTGGCACTAAAGTGCCACCAGGGTCACTGTGAGCAAGTCTCCACAACAGATTGCCATCCCCGCCCCCTGGGGAGGGCTCAGGTCATAATCCAAGCCCCAGGTGTGTGCTGGCCCACAGGACTTCAGAGCAGGCTCCGCATCCCCAGGGGATGAGCAGATCCTGGCACTTGTGCCACGGGGGCTGCACAGGTAGGGGATTCCCAGGCAGGCTGCTCCAGTGGACAGAGGAGTGGCCTGCAGCCCACAGGCTCTTGCTGCCAGGAGCGCGGAGGTGGGGGTCCGGGGCCCTCCTGGGTGTAGGCACAGATCCTTGGCAGAGGGGGCCAGAGCCTGAAGTGGAGTGGGGAGCAAGGGTGACACCTGTGTTGCCAGTGTCCATGTCATGTGGCTGCATATGTGGACCAATAATGGTAAGAAAGGTCAGAAGATAAAGTTATCAGTTTACAAGGGTGATTGAAACCTGGCTGGTCACAAGTCAGAGCTCTTACTTGGAGTGCACTGTCCTGTGTCCCGCGAGAGGCAATAGCTGTGGCTGATCTGGGGTTAGGGACAGCAGCTCCCAAAGGACAGGAGCCCCCAGTGAAGCAAGGGACTGCTGGGGCCTTGGGGCCACAAAAAACAAAACAAAACAAAACAAAAAAACCAAAAAAACTTAGCAGAAAGGAGGTGCCTGCTGCAGGCTCCTGAGCAGTGCGTTTCTGGGGCCTCCTGCCATTGGGATCAAAGCGCACACTGGCCACGCAGGCCATTTGGGGTCCCAGCCCCGTGGTAGTGGAGGACAGCGGGGACAAAGGGACCTTTCCTGGACGCGAAAGTGTCCACAGCAGTGAGACCTGAGACACCAGGGCAGTGCATATGTGTGTATCGGCTTCGAAGGGCATGCGACATTTTGGGACGTCTGTTATTGGATGAGGCTTTGCTTCATTTCACACCTGAAAGTAGGTAGTGTTGTGCCCCTTTCTCGAGTGGGACTACTGAGTCACAGGGAGACTGAGTTCCCAGCAGGCCCGTGCTGCAGACCACAGGATCACTGTTCATCTGGGTAATGTCGTGGGTGTGCTAGGAGAGGTCTGGATCCAGGCCAGGCTGCCTGGGCCCAGTTGCCACTGAGCTTGGTGCTATCGCATCCACAACACCCAGGCCATCAGTGCTGCCTACAGGGTGCCAGGTGGCCTCAGGGTTTGGGGCTGAGGGCTTGGTCCCCAGGTGATGGGATCCACGTGGACTCTCACTGGGTTAACCGCAATGGCTCCTGTAAGGGACAAGGCAGGTTAGGCACTAGGCGAGAAGGTGGTCGTGGCTCTGTACCTTGGGCAAGGTGGTGACCCTGGCCTCGCGGGCGTCCTGCTTCTGTCACCATGTAGTCCTGCAGAGGGCCTCTGGGGGAGCCGAGCTCTTCTCCTCCCCCTCCCCAGCCTCATGGCACCTTCGCTGGTATCTATTGCCATGTGGTTGAGGGCACCATGGAGGGTCAGCTGCTGACGGATGAGAACTCAGAAGTGGAGCTGCAGTCCCCACCTCAGCTTCAGTGCTTGCCTGAGTCAGGAGGACTAGGGCCATGCACGAGAGAGAGGGGGGACAGTGATAGCTGGGTCACCGCCACCCTTCCTGTCCCTCTGGCCTGGTGCTTGGAGGCACGCTCCAGATTCAGAATACGCGCCAGGCCGGGCGGCTTTGCCAAGAGACTTAACAAAGAGTGGCATCCCAGACAACAGATGAGCAAAGAGCCTGACTTCAGAGCTGGCCCTCACTGCCGCGCAGGAAAGGCCTGGGGTGGGTTCCCCTTCAAGTGCTCAGTGGTAGTACACTGTAAATTCTGAGACAGTTTTTCTCTTGTGCCCCTCTCTTCTCCTCCATCCTGTTCTCTCCCTTTTCTCTCATTCATACCAAGTCTAAGTTGCTCAGGTTGTTTTTTAACCCCTGGGCTCTAGGGATCCTCCTGCCTCGGCTTCCTGGGTAGCTGAGATCCAGGTGTGCCCACCCCACCCACCTTGAGGCAGTTCTGAGTCTCAGGGACTGGCATGAGTCCCACGGTTCTCCAGTGCAGTGGCCTCTCCCCAGAGCAGTAACTTGGACCCGGAGGGCTGGGCGTCCTGTGGAGGCCACACTGGGAGCTGGCCAGGGGGTGGCTGCCAGCTCTAGGGCCCTCTGTCTGGGGCCAGCGGTGCTGCCACAAGAAGGCACCGTGCTCATATTCTCACATCAAAAGATTGAATTTAATATTTGCTGCAGAGGGAAAAAATAAATTCCAGCCAGTCTTGGTTTTATTTCTCATTTCAGTGCTGGGGCTGGGAAGAGGCAGAAACATGAGTCACTGGGAGCCGTGGTTAGAAAGTGAATGGTTTACAGACGCCAGAAAGGGAAAACAGAGAAAGCAAGGAAGGTGAAAAGCAGCCGGAGGAGGTACCTCCGCCTCCACACTCCACCACAGCCAGGGGTGGCGAGTGTTGACTGCCCTAGGACGCAGAGGGGACGCAAGGCGGCCACACTCCGAGCTGTCTGCACCTTCCGTGCCCAGCTAACCCAGGGCTCCTTCCGAGGGTCTCTGTTTGACTGACTTCATCTGTCTCCCTCTGTGTCTGTGTCTCTGTCTCCATCCCTGTCTGTCTGTCTCTCCCTCTGGCTGGGGTGGAGCCAGAGCCCTGAGCTGGCTGCGCATGAACCTTCCCTGCCACTGGCTGCTTCACCAAGGAGGGCGGGACAGGACCTGGGGCCTAGGGGAGGGGCTGTAGAGAGCTCTTCCCATCCTCCTCTCTGCCCAGGAGGTTTATATTTTAATTCCAAGGAAAAGTTACTGGAATTATAATGATTTCATTTCAATCTACCACTTCCAGGGCAACTCACGTGTGAAGACACACGAACACATCCAGCATGGTGTGGAGTCACAGTGTGGCTCTGGAGCCCGGGCCTCCGCCCAGGACTGAAGCCGGGCTTTGCTGATTTGTGAAGAAGGGAGTGGCCCGAGGATGCATGACTGTGAGAGGGCAGGAAGTAGTGATGCGTGCTGGGCAAGGTGGGAGGCCTGCATTCACCTCTGTGACAGCGCAGAGAGCAGGGTCTGCAGAAAGGAATGCCCGCGCCACGATCTGAGGTTGGATCTGCTATCTTGGGGTCAGTGCTTCAGCGCTGATGTGTGATCCTTCAAGCTCCAGGAAGTCATAGCCTCTATCTTGAGGTTCAATCCCAGCCAACAGCGTGGAGTACTGGCTCTTCACACATTCTGCTGTGGTTCACAGAGAGCAGCAGGTGGGGTTTCTGGGGAAACATGCCTGTCAGCTTCAAAGACTAATACCAGCACCTTGACAAGACCCATACGCATTGGCCTAAAGCCCACTGAAGGGACAAGGACAAGTCCTAGCCAGCTCTGTACACATCAATACATGGAAATAGGGTCTGGCTCAGCCAGAGTGGAGACGACGGCTCCTCTCCAAGGGCAGTCACCAGGGTGGTCCTTCACAAGGGCTAGACTAGGGCCACCACATGAGGGACACCCCTTAAGGTGCAGCCCTCTCCCAGGGCTCCTTGCTCAGCCTGGGAGCCAGCCCTGAGGGCAGCATCTTCCCTGATCTGTATCAGAATTATCAAGCCAGAGAAAATGCAAGAAAAGCCTGAAGACTGGGATTTTTCTTTTCAATTTTAATTTTTATTGTTCTTTTGAGATAGTCTCACTTTGTAGTTCAGGCTGGCCTTGAACTCACTGCATAGCCCAAGCTGACTTGAACGCTTGATTCTCCTGCCTCAGCCTCCTCAGTGCTGGGATGACACTACATCCGGTGTGGGAAAGCTCCACTTGCTCAGACTGCGACCTTCAGCAGATGCCGTTCGCTTCTCACTGTAGGGAAGCGGGTTAGTGGTTTGGAAGCTGGGAAGTGAGGCCCTCGTGACTGGCACGGGCCAGCTCTCACCCATCTGAGTTGGCAGGTGCCGTGGGAGCCACACTGAGGCCTCGCTGGCCAGGGAGGTAGAGGGCACGTGGTCCAGGCTGGTGCACGTGGCCCTGTGGCTGGTGCTCCAACCTCCTGCGTTTGCAAGTGCCACTGCCACTGCCCACTGCATGTGCACATTTGGACCTCGGAGCCTTGCACGGCTCTCTCTCGCTGCTGCCCTTTTGTCCCATGAGCCACAGGGACTGTGCAGTTTTCTTTGCAATAAGCTGGCGCCTCCCTTCCTGAAAGAAGCACCGTGGCAGCCTCTCCACATTCTCTGCCCCATGGCCCTGACATGCGGAAGCGAAGGGCGGGATCCCCTTGGTGCCCGTGTCTTCAGGAACAGCTGGAACTAATTTGCAGCCTCAGCATTTCACATTTCACGGGTGGGCGGGCTTTACAGTGACCTCGGAGGCATCTGCTCCAGAGCTCTCCCTCTCCGATCAGTTACTCGGCCACCCCCTGCCACCTCTCTGAGGGTTTAAGAACAGCTCTTCACCAGAGTTGTAAAGGAGACCCCGAAAGGGCACAGGGACCGACAACGAAGCCCGGTGGCTGGCAGCGTGCGTGGCCTGTTCTCTACTCAGTCAAGGTGACCTTCACAATAAGAAGGGGGCCATGCGGTGGTCTCACAGGGTCCTGACGGCGGCTCGCTGCACCTCACAGGCTGGTCGTGTAGTCCTTACATTCTGTTTCCTCCCCTTGCCTTCCTCTGTGTCTCTCCAATAAACCAGGTGCACCTCTGCCTTTCTTCTGGCACCAGGTGCTGCCTGTCTCAGCTATCCGTGTTCTTGCCTGGCGCTTTACCTCAGTCACTTTCTCGCTAGTGGGACAGGGTACCTGGCCTGGAACTGAAAAGGAGGCAGGCTGACTTCAGCATGTGGTCTGCTGGCTCCAGGGCGGGAATGCAGAGCAAGGACCTGGCGGAGGAGGGCTGCTCGAACCATGGTGAACAGGGAATGTGGGGAGAGACCATTCCAGGCCATGCCCACAAGGCCTGCCCCCACAGACCCACCCCTACCAGCAGTCCACTGCCTTCCACAAGCTGTGGTGCAGGAAGCCTTTGGGGGACAGTGGCATCATCAGATTTCCCCTCAGATGTCACCATCCAAGGGCCTATCCCTGAGTGCCCTAAGGGCCATTACCCCACAATTGTGTCCCCAAAGCTGCCACTTGGCAAGGTCTGTCGGAGCAGAGGCTGTGTGGCCTGAGTGAGGGTTTCCTGATTTGTGGCCTGGGTGTGGCTTCCTCCTGGGCACCTGGGGCTGAGTCCTGAGCGGCAGGTATGGCTGTCTCTCATTGGCATTTCATCTGTAAGCATACGGCGAAACACAGATGCTCCGCTAAGTCCCACACTCTCACCCAAGTGTGGCTGTGCCTCTTCTTGCACCATGCATTCAGCAAATATCTGAGTGCCTCTGCTCTGGGGGAGCAGTGCAGTTTCTGCTGTGCCGTGTCCTTTCCTGTGTCCCCTTCCCGTGTCCCTGCGTTCAGCCCCAGGGTCAGCTGAGTGCTAACGATGACAGGGAGGAGTGCAGCGCCATCAGCTCGCGCGGGGAAGGAAGCACCTCTGGGCCACCCGGAGAAAGGTGCCCGGAGGCAGTCCCAGCTGCAGGTCAGCAAGCCTGCAAGTGCCCGCGGCCCTGCAGAGAGCAAGCCAGGTGGGGACGGCGCCCCAGTGTGGCTGAGTTGCAGGTGGGGCCTGGATGCACAGTGACAGCAGAGAGAGCTCCTGGGGACATCAGGCTGCTGGGACTCGGGGAAGCTGCCTGCAGTCGGGGTTGGGAATGCCCTCTGTGACAAGGGACAAGTGACCTTGGATTCCTCGAGGGTTACATTAGTCGGAGAGGGAGGCAGCTCTGCAGACCTCAAAGGCTGGGCAGGGTGGGTGTGATGGTGCGTGCCTGTAATCCTATCACTGGGAGCCTGAAGCAGGAGGATCTTGCAAGGTGGAGACCATCCTGGGCTACAGAGTGAGTTCAAGGCCAGCCTGAGCTGCATAAGACACCTTGTCTGGCAAATAGAACAACAACAGCAACAAGAACAAAAATTAGCCGGGTGTGGTGGCACTCCCCGTAATCCTAGCACTTGGGAGGCCGAGGCAGGAGGATCACCATGAATTTGAGACCAGCCTGGATTATGTAGTGAGTTCAAGGACAGCTTGAACTGCATAGTGAGACTCTCTCAAAAAAAAAAAATCTCAGCAATAACAACAACACAGCAAATTTTGTGCTGAGGATATAGCTCAGGGGCATAAGTGCCTCCTGGCAAGTGCAAGGTCCTGAGTTTGATTCCCAGTACAAAAAAAAATAAATAAGTAAAAAGATTGAATGCACATGGAAAATGAGCATACTCAGCTCTGTCACTCTACACCAGAGGCGGACGTTGTCATGAGCTAAAGGAGAAAAAACAAGTCACTTAGATGTGATATTATTTGGTAAAATGATGAAAGACATTTGACACATGTCAGAGTGTCCCTGATTTTAAAAAGTGTGTAGATGCGTTTAAATAGCACACAGTGTCTCCTGTGTGAGAAACCAAAGTATAAACAAACAGAGAGAAAAATAAAAAGTAGATAATAGGAAGCAGGGAGATGGGTTTCTTGCCAAAGGAAGGGAACCCATAGAGGAGGAGGAGTGGGGGAGGGGTGAACAAAGTGGGGAGCTGTGTGATGCCTGCACGTGACTCCCCGTGGTGTGCACAATCACAGACTAATAAAAATTGAAATTAAAAGATAAAACTATAGAATAAATTCTGTTATTTAAAGTGAATTCATATATTCCATTAGTAGATGCTTGTAACATCTATCAATCATCTATCTATCAATCATCTATCTATCTATCTATCTATCTATCTATCTATCTATCTATCTATCTATCTATCTATGGTTGTGTAAGTACCATCTCATCATACAATAAAAAAATGCAACGACAACTTCTCATGGAACAAAGCACGTAGGAACCCGGAGCACGAGGAACCATCTCAATCCGAGCGGTGGTCTGTTCTCTGCAGTCAGGGATGACACGGAGCTGCAAAGGCTGCGGGGAGACACGCAGGCTGAGGTCACAGTGAGCCAAAGGCCGGAGCCCCTGGGCCCTGGATTCTGACCACATTGGCCCTGTCCATGCTGAGAGCACAGGGCACGGTGCCAAGAGATGGCACCTCAAGGGTCACACCCAGCCCCTTCCCTCAGCGACAGCACGAAGGCAGGGAGAACAGCTCACCGCAGCAAAGCCACAGGCCGTGCCCTGCGAGGCTGCTGCACGGAGGTGCACTCCGAGCTGACCGCTGCTGCCCCCTCCGGTCAGAGCCGGGCCAGCAGCTCTGCCCCCTTCGTGCTCTCCCATTCAGGATAGAGATACAGGCCGGATGCAGCGCTGACGCTGGAGCAAATCTTAGTAAGAGCTGTGTGGCTCAAGTTTTCATTGACGTGTGGTGTTGTTCTTGACTAGGGCAGACTTATCTTGAATTTAAGAAGTATATTTGAAACAAAAGAATAAGAACGGCTTTTTATCAGGCAGGACTATAACCCCCCCAAACCTTATGAGACCCTTCTGTCAATGATTCTGTGAGTTCTCCGTTTGTGCTTATAGTTACTGTCAGTAATGGCCGCATTTGTTAGGAACACCCTTGTGGATTAGCTGGGCATGGTGGTGAGTGCCTCCAATCCAAGTAACTCAAGAGGCTGAGGCAGGAGGGTCACAAGCCCCAGGTAATCTATCGAGTCTGTCTCAATTAAAAAAAAATATTTATTTTTATTTGGCACAGGGTCTCACTATGCAGCTTGGACTTGTACTGATCCTCCTGCTCAGCCTGCCCAGCACTGGGATGACAGGTTGGGCCATCACACTCAGTTTTGGGGCTGGCACGGTGCGTCCAGGGTCCTGGGTTCTGGGGCTGGCATGGCATGTGGTACCGGGGATCGAACTTGGGTCCTTGTGCTTGCCAGCAGTGCTTAGACCCCTGACCTATCCCCCTGGTCCCCTCAATTTATTTATTTTTTTAGTTTTATAAAGGGATGAGGGTGTAGCCTGATGGTAGGGCAGTGGCCTAAGATGCACCCAACCCTGGATCAGTCTTCACTACTTTTGTTTGCAAAACAAATAAATAAACAAAAAACTTATGGCTCCATGAAAAGGTTAGCATTCTTCAGAATAATCAGCAATGGGCGCAGAAGGGAATTTTAGTGTAAGAAATCCATGTGGATGAAAAGCAAGCAGGAAGGCAAAGGTGCTCATAAAACACAAGGCGTGTGTGGCTCGGAATGTGCAGACGTGTGGCTTCAGCGTGTCAGCTGAAAAGGATGCTGCACAAGTGACTGAAGAAACGCAAGCTGAAGCTTCACCCTTTGGACTGGTGAGGCCCGGGTCACTAGGAGACAAAGCCTGAATGACAGGCAGTGCTACAGACTCGTAAAGGCTTTGTGGAAAGCACGTGTATTAGTTTACAAAAGCTGCACACCCCATATCCTAGGTCTTCTATTGCTAAGAATTCTAAAGGAATAATGACACCGCTAGGTGTGCGGGCACACGTCTGTGATCCCGGCACCTAGGAGGCTGACAGAGGAGGACTGCGAGTTGGAGTCCAACCTAGGCCTCACCATGAGATAAAGGCAGCGTGTGTCTGTCTCAAACCAACACATGGATAGACAGATGTAGCTCCAGGCACAGAGACCACAGGACACTGGGCAGTCGAAGACAGCGGGACTGATGAGTGCTCGGCGGAATGCACTGCAGAGACACAGGGCTGAGCCTCCCGCTGCTGTGAGCTGCGACCGTATTTTGTGCAGGGGCTCTGGGGTGTGCGTGGCAACGGCCAGGAAGGTGAGGGAGGACCGTGACCCCGCCTGTCCTTGGTGAACTGGTGTGGACATAGACTGGGCTCTCTGGCCAGAATCGAAAGCTGTCCCCATGCTGTCCTGGGCCTGATTTGTGTTTCAGTAAAGAACATTTCCAGCCCATGTAGAAACGGTAAACTTCGCACAATGCTTTTGATTGTTTTGGAGGAGGGGAAAAGGAATCCTGAGCCTATCAGCAGGAACTGGACCCTTGATTGGAAACAGATGTCCTCTTGGCGGCAGCCTCCTGACAGCGATTGGCAAGCAGGCTCTGACCCCTGCCCAGTGAGCCTGGCAGAGGCGCGGGGAGGGGACGAGGAGGCTGCTTGGGGCCTGGGAGGTGGGAACCCTACTGGGAGGGCTCCGTCTGAGATACTGCGTGCTGGGCCCCTGTCACATTAATTCCAAGAAACCTAGAGAGCAAGTTTCTCTCCATTACACAGATGACAGAGTTGGGACCAAGGAGTTCAAGGGCAAGGACCAGGTTGCACAAGACCCCGTGCCCGGCTGTTCCTTCCACACTCTCTGGCGTTTGGGAGAGCACAACGATGGTCCCTGTGGAATGCCAGGGCCCATGATGATTTTCTTTTCTTTCCTTTTTATTTTGTTTCAAGACAGGGTCTTGCTATCTTGCCCAGACCGGCCTTGAGCTCATGTCTTCCTGACTCAGCCTGTGGTGCTGAGATCACGCACATGCACCACCCTATCTATCTACAATCTCTTAGCTATCCAAGCATTTCCATGCTAACTGTCCCCAGCCCAGTGTGCCTATTGCTCTCCTCTCGGACCCCCAGGATACAGGGGTTGTTCTGCCATCCAGAGCCCTCTGTTGGGCAGCCTAGGGGTCAGTCTTTAGAGTCACCCTGTGCCGTGGTGACCCTGGGTGAGCCCAGGGCAGGGTGGAATCAGCTCTGTCACACTCAGCACTGTCAGCTCCGGGGCAGGGCCCAGCCTCAGCCTGCCAATTTTCTTTGGGTCTAAGACAGCACTGACTGCATTTCCAGGGAGAGAAATGTGTGCTCTCTAAGAGTGCCATTGCATATGGGCTGCACCAGCCTCCGTAGCTCTGTCTTCTGCCCACCCCAACAAGCCTGTGTGGCTGAGGTTTCATCTCCGCTTGGATGACTTCAGATTGACAAGATGAGCATCCAGTATTGATTAATGCTGTTACCAGGCCGGGCCCATTTTGCCTGCTGCGGAGGATGCAGATCCCTGAGACAGTGAGTTTTGTGAGAGAGAGGGATGGTTCACTGGGCAGTTAGTTGGGCAGAGACAAGGGAGCTGGCTTCCAGCCTGCCTCCTGGGACACAGGTTTTCCCAGTGTTTGTGGAGGACAGAAATAGGGTGGCCTGGGGTGGAAGGTGGCTACTGGCCTGAGAATAGCAAGTGAGCTTCTCCACTCTTCACGGGAGTCACACTTAGAAAGCAGTTTCTTTTGCATCTCCAGGAGAGGAGGTCTGGTCCTCTGATGGTGAAACAGAACCCTGTGGGCCCCATGCAGGCCGAGCAAGGGATCAGTGGTTTTAAGCAGTCCATGCTGCCTCCAGGTTCCTGAAGAGCGACTTAGGAACTGTTCCCATGGCAACCACATCAGCCCTGTTATCCGGAGCTCAGCTCCTGGGATGTGCTGCTTAGCTCAAATTGCTGATCAAAGCAAGCAGCTAAAGCAGGTGAAGCTGGAGGGTTCAGTCAGGGTCTCCTTAGTTTCCATGTCCCCTTTGCTGGGGGTAAGTTACTTACACTTTGTAGATGAAAAAACAGACTCAGAGTAGCCAAGGGCTCTGTGGAGAGCACCACACCTTGTGGCAGTTGGAATTCAAGTCCAAAACCAGTGCTGGTTCCCATGGCAAGTAGATGACCCATATGGAGAGCAGCTGGTCCCATGTGAGCACTCTACTAGTGTTGGCGAGGGTCCTCCAGGAGAACAGAAGCGCTGGGCATCCAGTTATGCAGGGAGTTTATTAGACAGGCTTCCAGGGGCGGAGGTAGGAGGCCCCACAGTGGTGGTGGTGTGCTGAGAGCCAGCCGCTGCTCAGCCCAGGCCTCAAGTCACAGAACAGGAGGGACCAGGAATTCGGCCGGGTCCCAGGCTGGAAGCCTGGAAGCTCCCTGGAGGGTTGCTGGAGCCAGTCTGAACTGGGAGACTGAGGGAACTGGAGACATGGAGACCAACGCCCGAAGGTGGCAACAGCGAAGAGTGCGCCTGCCTGGCGCGGCTGGAGTGCTTCCCAAACAGCACGCTTCCTCCTTTTCTCTTCATTCCATCTGGGCCACCGGCCCGTGGGTTGGTTATCCGCAGAACACTTGCTCCACCCTGGGCTTTACTGATAGGCAAGGTGGTTCTTACTTCACGACAGGGGCAGGTCACAATTATAGTTACACTCCAGCCTTTGTTGGGACATGTCTCCTTGAACCACACTCAGGCTCCACACACAATGCCTGGCTCCTAGCTGCCCAAGGCGACACAACTGTCCTTGACACAAATGGAGATGCACTAGATCCCCCCTTGGTGTAGGAGGCCAAGTGTGCTTTCTTACTCTTCCCTGATAGTTCATGACTATATTATAGCATGGATTTAGGGCCAGCCAAATAGCTCAGTGGGTTAAAGCACCTGCAAGCAGGCACAGGGGCCAGGGGTTTGACTCCTAGGGCCTGATGTGCTAGCCCCTGGGGTGCGCTGAGACAGCAATTGAGACTGGGCATGGTGGTGCACGCCTCTAATCCCAGCTCTTGGGAGGCTGTAAACAGGTGGGTCACTACACGTCCAATCTACACAGTGAGACCCTATAGACCCTTCCCTAAAAATATAAAAAACAAAAACCAAAAAACAAACAACCCCCCCAAAAAAACAGATTTAACAACACTTAAATACTGATATTAACTCAATCTGTAATAAACTACAAAGATGGAAAAAAGATAGTTCACAATAAGTGTGTGTGCGCCAGGTGCAGGTTAACGAAACAGGAGGGCAATGATTACAAGTCTTATTTCTCTAACTGGTGATGTGGTCTTAACTGGCATTTAGAGCAACCTTCCGCTGCCCGTCTCATATTGCCTTGGCCTCCTTTCAGCACCTCAGCAGGTCTTGGTTTGTTGCTGGGTGGGGCGACCTACCCTTCAGCCTGCAGGTTCTGGGCCATTAGTCATCCGGCCTGGATTGGTGTCTCTCAGTTTCCCATTGACCTTAATGACAGGGCACAGTGATATGAGAAAACCGTCCAAGGGGGCTCCTGTGCTCCAGATGTATTCTTTTTTACCTCCACTGTGAAGCGCTCAGCCAACTTCCTGTTGTTAGTCTGGATCAATCAGTTAATCCTACTACACTTGTGGGCCTGTTGACTGAGGGGTCTGAGGAGCCCAAAATGGCCAGGAGAAGCCTTAGCTGCGCAGAGTGCCTATTTGTGTTTCCTTGCAGAAGCCTACCCTCTGTATCTCTGTAACTAAGACTTCAGGCCAGCAGAGCATACGGTCGCAGGAACAGGAAGCAGAAATTTTGGTAGTGGACCCCAGGGGTGACGGTGAGGGCTTCCATTTCACCCTCTGACTCCTGGACCAGTGAACCCTGGCTGTGGGAGTCACACTGCCACCTGGTGGGCGCTGATTCAGGACATACAACCTCTGGAGAGCCAGGTCCCAGCCCGTCAAAGTGTTGTCTCCTATCTGGTACCATAATTACACCTTCCAAAGGCCGTTCTACCATTCTATGGACCAAGGTGCTTCTAGGTGGTAAAGAACATGGTAAGACCAGTGAATTCCAGGCCCACGGCCTAGCTTTTTGTCTGTGAAGCATGTTCCTCGGTCAGAGGCAATGCTGTATGGAATTCCGTGATGGAAGAGAGGAGGCATTCTGTAAGTCCTTGGATGGTGGTTTTGGCAGAAGCATTATGCATCTGGAAGCCCTACTCAGGGAAAGCACTTATTCCACTGAGCCATCTCCCCGGCCCCAGCAGACCCCTATTCAGAATATGTGTCTATACCAGTGAGGACAAAGCATGGTCCCTTCCATGATGGAAGTGGTCCAATAACAATGAACATGCCCCCCCATGTCACAGGCCAATCACCGCAGGGAATGGGGTCATATTGGGGACTCGGTGCTGGTCTTGGCTGGTAGCAGACTTGGCATTCAGCAGCAGCGAAAGCCAGGCTGGCCTTCGTGAGTGGGAGCCCACGTTGCTGAGCCCAGGCATAACCTCCATTCCTGTCACTGCGGCCACTCCACTTGCGGGTCCATTGGGCAATGACGGGTTACTGAGGAAAGAAGTTGACTTCTACCCAGAGAGTAAGTCCTCTATTCTCACCTGACAATTAAAGTCCTCTCTGCTGAGCTCACTTCTTGGTGAGCATTTAGATGGTCTACAAATATTTCACATACCTTGCCCATATGGAGAGGCTTATCCATGTGCCTTGTCCCCAACTGTTTTTGTCACCAGTCCTGCTGTCATGTTCCTGCCAGGTCCCTGACCATCTGGCCAGACCATCGACCATAGCCTGTGAGCCAGCACCTAGCCCCACATCTGACCAATTTTTACTTCCAAGAAAATGTGTAACCTGGTGCATGGCCCACTGTGACAATGTCCCTTCTCCACTATCTTTCAGGGATGTCCTGAAAAGGGGCTGTAATGCTGCAGCTGTACACTTGTGGTAAACCAGGCCTTCGCCTTCTCCTCCTCCTCTGATGCTGATCCTATGGTACACCCCATGAGACCAGAAGTGCATGCTGGGAAACATAAGGCAATATGGCCAGGTGTAGGGGCCATGGGCATCTGGGCAACTTCCTCTTGTGGTTTATTTGTGCGCTCTGGACTTGTCCTGGCTTGAGCATGTGTGTACCAATAGCCTAATGGTAGGCTATTGCTGAGTGCATCCAACCTTCTGACTCGGTGGGTCAGGTAACACACAGGTCACGGTGGGCAACTCAGGTCATAACTGGGGCCCCATGGTCCAGTGTTTGGTTGCTACTAAGACCCAGGAGCAGGCCAAGAGTATCTGTCTATAGGAGATGGCAGAGCTGTGCTCTGGAATGATAAAGGCCTCCATGGTGATGCACCCATGTGGCCCGAATAGCATCTCTGCCTGCCACTGCCACTTTAAGTACCACTGGATAGTGTCCCCAAGATGTCCCCAAAAGCCTCATGCAGTCATGGGGGAGGCTTTTCAGAGGAGGCTGGATCCGCAGTGTGTGATGCTGGGATTCAGGGTGCATGATTACTGAATTAGCCCACTCGTTGGTTTGGCATAGGTCTGGGCAGGGTTAAAGGTGTGAGTGCCACACCTGCCTGAGGGCAGGCACTCTGGATAAAATCCATGGAGCAGAGCAAGGGTGGGTGTGTTCTCGCCTGCCTGCTTGCTGTGGACTGCTTATTGCTCGCGACGCCCCTCTGCCATCCCGCCTGCCCTGGAGCCAGCTGGTGCTTCATAAGCTGTGAGCCAAGTAAGCCTCTTCTCCTTGAACTTTGGGTGCTGGGTATTTTATCTCAGCAATGAGAAATAGCGAAGAGAGGTGTGCGGATTGCACGGCCCGGGGAGCAGAGCGGCCAGCTCAGCCAGGCCTGTGCAGAGCCGACTCTTGTTCTGAGCCCCACTCAAAACTAGCAGCTTTCAGAGCCGTTCTGTAAATGGGCCAGGGCGAGATGCCTAAGCGGGGACTCTGTTGCCTCCAAGACCCTAGCAGGCTCACTAGGCACTGTGCCTCGTTCCTGGTTGGAGGGAAAGCCAGAGGCAACAACTTAGCCTTCATCTTAGGCTGGAGCGCTCTACGTGCCCTGCGCACTGGCCTCTTGGAAATTTCACTGAGGTAAAGAGACCCTGGATTTTAGTTTAATTTCTTAGTACCGGCCCCTGGCCCATCATGAGCTGGGTGTTATGTGACCCACTGAGTACGGAGTGGTACATGTGTGATTGAGCCGGGTCCAGAGCATTCAAGTAAATCACAAGAGGAAATTCCCCAGGTACCCATGGCCCCTGCACCTGCCGCATGCCTTCTGTGTCCCAGCATGCACTTATGGCCTCATTTTAGTTTGAAAAAGTAAAATTCACATCCTTTGATAAGCAAACACCTTGCTAGGAACTTCAGAGCTGCTGTAGCCTCCTGCCCTTTCAGCATGATGTCCTCAGGGAAAGGTACCAGCATGACACCTTGTGGGAGAGAACGGCCATCCAGATCCCTGTGAGTGGAACTGTGACACAGAGCTGAGGGAGTGACAGAACACTGAGGGAGGACTGTGAGGGTGTGCTGCTGGCCTCACCAGTTGAAAGCAAATGGGCTCTGATGGGCCTCACAGCCTGGCATGGAGAAGAGGGCATTTTCCAAGTCAGTAGCTGTACACCGGTGCCAGGAGGCTTGTTCATCGGCTCAAGCGAGGAAACCACGCTGGGTGCAGCAGCACTTGCTTAAGCTGATGGTGACCCACCGTTGTCCCCAAGATCCATCTGGGTTCTGCACGGGCCAGGGCTGTGGTGGGACCTAGACAGTGGCATTCATCTCTGTAAGCGCCTGGGGATGTGATGCTGTTTTTATTTACTGTTTTCTTGGGCAGAGGCAACGCTAATGCCTTCCATCTGGACTCTCCCACCACAACAGCCCCACTCCTGCACGTAGGTAGGGAGCCACTCTGGGGTCCTGCTAAGCACTGAGGGCACCTGCCCCAACTGTGGGTTTCAGATGGGGGATTGACTGCAGGATGGATTCGGCGCAGATCTTCTGGCACACCGGGAGCTGAACCTTGGCTAAAACTCCACTGACCATGACCCCATAGGCTCCTATTCTTCCTGGAGGGCCGCAAGGCTGTTTTAGATCTCCTGGAATCAGCACTAGTTCAGAACCAGGGTTCCGTCATTGCTGAAATTATGTCCCTTTCCCCAGTCAGTGTTGGGCTACCTTGGTAACAGGCCAGAGGGCCCTTTGGGAAAAATGGCAGAACGATCTATAGTGTAAGCTTTTGGGGTATGCCAGCGTCCTTCCTCGTAGACGCCCTGTTTCCCCTTTATTCCAGGAGCTCTTGGTCTGCAAACTGGCTCAAGAACGGGAGCTGGCTGAGGGGCTGTTTGAGGTAGGCTTCTGTTCATTTGCCCTAGTACTCTTCTGCTTTTACGAATCCAGTAAAAATGTAATTGGCTTCTTACTAGTTCACTGCTGGGCAGCCCGTGATTAGTGGGCCAGCACCAGGGTCAGCGTCAGACCCTCCTGGTTACTGCTGCTGCCCATTGGTGAGTTCGCTGACCTGGCCTCTGGAGGCTGAGAGCTGCCACACGGCCCCGGGCACCCCGGGCTCCAGCTATGCCCCCCACCTATACACATGTCATGTGGTCCTCATCACTAGGCGCGACACCCAGAAGAGAGGTGGCAGAGCCCATAGGTGCTGGTGACCCTGCACCACCCTGTTTGTGAAGGATGCACTTTCTGGACTCGAGTGTGGAGGAGTGGGCTTCACCAGAAAGGGCACACCAGCATACCCGCAGCCCTGGGCCCTGAGCCCCTCTTCAACCGTAAATGAAGGCGTATCAGATGTCTCAAGGTCCCTGATAGGGAGCCACCTTTGGGTCCTTATTTCTCCCATCAACCAGTGAACTGTGTGCATCCCTTAAAACTCCATGAGAGCACCGTGGAGGCCAGATCACTCTGGCTGGGTCTGCCGAGACATCCTGCCTGCCCTGGGTTGGTGTTTCTCACACCACTGTCCTGTATTCTTGAAGTCCGTTCCCAGGTCTGTTCCCCAGACCCTGCTTATGAGATTTAGAAGACTCAAGAAGCTTTTTGGGAGTATGTGAACCTCCTCATGGATCAGGCTGTCCCCCTTCCCTCTTGGAGCCTCCTCCTCCTTCTTCTTTTTTTGGTTAATCAATATTTTTTTTCTCTCTAGTTAATCTTTTTCTGTTTCTTTGCAAACCTGGTAATTTTTAGTTGGATTACAGACATGATTGATTGTACCTTGTTGGTTACTAGAAGCTTTTGTATTCTTATAAATATCCTTCAGCATCTCGGAGCCTTCTGAGATATGAAGCGGGGCACAGGCCTCGAGGCAGAGGTGGGCGGGGAGAGGCACCCACAGTCTTGGTTGGTAACTGCGTGGGGAAGTCTTCACTGTGTCCATGGGACGGGTTTCCTCAGGTATGGCAGGGTAGGCCTCCACCACAGCACCTGGGGTGAGGATGCCCCTAAGGGCAGACAATCCTTCCTCTGGCAAGACAATCTCATCAGGGTTGGGGAGATATCTTAGAAGCATAATAAATGCCTTCCTGGTAAGTCCTGAGTTCAATAACCCATACAAGGGAATAAAAAAAGATAATTTCATCAGATTGTAGGCGTTCAGTACACTTAGCCTTGGGAGGTTCCTCCTGAATACCTGCATCCTGACTGAGGTCCTGCTCGTCGTCAGTGTGACAGCAAGTGTGTCCGAGGCTGCGTAATCTTGTGCCGTACTTCAGCCAAATTATGAAGGCTGTTTGGATTTCTGCCACTTCAGTCCTATGGCTAAAGTAGAGATGATTCCCCTGGAGGACCCAGCTGCAAGACCATGGGTCGCTTGTGTGCCTGGAGCTGGGAAGCTGAATCTGAGCTCGTTATTTTTCTTTACTTAGGGGCGCTAAGAGCGACCAGCCAGCGGTGTGTGTCTTGCCCTTCCCAAAAGGCTCACCACCATATAGAAGCCCTGCTGTATGTTTTTTAAGCTCCCAAGTGGCAAATTAGAAGAACCAAATGGGTTATTTCACAGGTCACTCAAAGCATTTCACACCGTGGACCACCAGTGTATGTAAGGCTTGGTGTGGGCAAGACTCCCCCAGGACAACTCTACTGAGGCAGAAGCACTGTTCTCAGCTCAGCACTAGCGCTCTCAGCAGACGCAGGACGTCATGAAACAGATAAGATGGAGCAGGGAATCATCCAGACACCCGGACAGACACCTGCACTGACGGCCTCCAGGACGTACGGGCCACCAGAGAACAACCACTGGGGCTCACTAGGGTTTTCCTGCCTGATGTTCCTTGCCTTCTTTAAAGCTATACCTATCTCTCTCTCTCTCTCTCTCTCTCTCTCTCTCTCTCTCTCTCTGTCTATCTCTATATAGATACCCACTTCCCTTTGCTCCTTACACCCTGCCTTGCTGCCCTCTGTCGGCCTGCACCCAGCACCATAAATTCCACAGCCTGGTGGTCTCTGCTAGTCTCTGCCTTGGACTGTCCCCTACCTGGCCTCTCTGAGGAGGGCGGTGGCTCAGTGGAAGAGCCGGGCCACAGGCGAGGCTGGGGAGGCCACTGTGAGCATGTGCTGGGCAGCCCAGATCTGGGCCCAGCTGGACGCCTAGAGCCTGAGTGATGTTTCGTGTGCTATTTGGCCTTTAGGTGAGAGGGTTGTGGGGTGCAAATGATTAAGCACCTTTCTCTGGGTGTGAGACCTCACTCCTAGGCAGGTCCCTCACCACACAGCCTCCCTGTACTCTCTGTGAGGGCCTCCCTGAAGTGAGTGGGTATGGGTCCAAGCTCTGGGGCCTCTTGAACATAAGTGGGGACAAACTTCCTTTCATGATAAACTGGCCTGACTCAGGTGATCCATGACAGCAATGGGAACCAAATCAAGACAGCCACGCCCACCACGTGGGGCAGTCACGTGGGTCACTGGGCAGAACGCATCTCAGCGTCGTCTTGCAGTCTCTGGCTCTTCCTGCAGTGAGACTGGGTCTCGCTGCATGAACAGCACAAGCCAGATTTCCCAACTGCAGTGACTCCTGTGCCGTGTTCATGCTTCTCACCGTGGCCTTGCTGGAAACATACATGCCTGGTTAGCATTCATATTTATTAAGCAGACAAGGCAAAGGTAAGATTCTTTTCTGTGTGTAGTACTCAGGATTAAACCCAGGGCTTTTTGCACTGAGCTATAGCCCTAGTCCTTTTTACTCATTTATTTTTATTTTTTATTTATTTTTTATTTTTTTAATTTTTTTTTTTTTTTGTCTTTTTGAGACAGGGTCTCACTATGCAGTTCACGCTGGCCTTAAGCTCACTTTGTAGCTCAGGCTGGTCTCGCACTCACAACAATCCTCCTGCCTCAGCCTCCCGAGTGCTGGGATTACAGGCGTGCGCCACCACGCCCGGCTAAAGATTTTTATTTTTATTTCTTTATTTATTTTTTGGCAGAACCAGGGATTGAACTTAGGCCCTTGCACTTGCCAGGGAAGTACTTATTCCACTGAGCCATCTCCCCGGCTCCCCTATTTTTATTTTGATACAGAGTCTCGATAAGTCACTAAATTGTCCAAGCGGGGCTTGAACTTCTGATCCTTCTGCTTCAGCCTCCCAGAGTGCTGGGATCACAGGCGTGTGTCCTCATGCCTAGCTGATGAATGATTTTAAGCAGTAGCATCTGTGATAAACAGGTTTGAAGTGCTGATTTTATCCTTCCTAGTGCATATTACAGATAAGTGCTCAATGGTGACACAGCAGGCTCAGCCCCCTGGGTCCTGCTGAAGCTGGGGAGGCCATACAGCACACTGTGGGAGGCGCATTTCCGCTGTGCTGGATGCTAGATGCTGGGTGCTGCTGTCAGCTCTCATGCAAGACAGGGCGAGCCCTGCAGGGGGTGGCCACTGTCACCAACTTGGGCAGTGTGTGATGACAGATTTGTCCGGTCCTCAGGAACAGGCTGAGGGCCTCAGGTCTTTCCTCACACTACAATGTCCCCGAGGCCTATTTTTTTCCTTCTTTGAGACAGGGTCTTGAGATGTCCTTGAACCAAGTAGCCCAGGCTGGCTGAACTGGAGCTGATCTTCCTGCTTCCGCCTCCTGTGTGCTGGGCTTACAAATGTGCACCCCTGCCCAGCTCACCCTGCCTTTCAAGGAAAGACTTCACATGACCTTCCTGCCTCTAGCTGTCTTCAGCTCTTTACTGTCTGAGCATTGGAGTACTTCTGTTTTATGGAATGAAGTGTTGCAGGATTCTAGAATTAAAAATAAACAGGGTTAAGTTTTTCTTTCTTTCTACTTCTTCATCTTCCTTTTTTTGAGACAGGGTCTTACTATGTAATTTAGGCTGGCCTTGAACTAACTTACAGCATAGTTGGCCTCAAATTCATAGTGATCCTCCTGCCTCAGCCTCCCAAGTGTTGGCGTCATAGGCATGCACCATTGTACCTGGCTGCAAATTATTTTCTGATTGAATTAGTTGTGATGACACATTTTTTTCTAGTCAATTATCTGTCTGTTCTGTTTTAGGTAGGTTGGGCTGCTCTCATGGATCATGGGGAACGTTAAAGACAGAAAATTGTTTCCCATAGAGTGGGAGGCTGGGACAGCTGAGAGGAGGCACTGTGGGGCCCTGTGTGGTAGGCCGCTTCCTGGCCCACAGCGTCTCCTCACATGGGTCAGGGGTGCAGGCCTAGGGTCCTCCCGTGAGGGTACTGATCCCCCCTCACGAGCTGGTCGCCTCCCACAGGCTGCACCAGGCCCTTCCCAGCAGCGGCGAGCTTCCACATTTGCAGGTTGTGGGGACACAAACATGCAGCCGATTATAACCGGAGCTCACGCCAGTAAGTTGTTCTCTTTGATTCTAAAGATGCTTCACTGCATCTATAGGAACACCCCCTTCCCCCTGTCGTTGTTTAGGCTTTTTCTCTTTTATTTCCTTATCGATTTGCCAGTTTTGTCATTTTTTTAGTCCTTGATAAGATTTTGGCTCTATTGATTTTCTGTAGTTTGGCTTTTTATAATTCCTTTTGCATTGCTTCCCTTAGGCAGCAGTGTAATATGTGTTTGTGTGTGTGGGGGATCCCCTAACTCGAAGCCGTTGCTCCACATGAATAAAAGTCACCTGACCTAGAAAGACCACAGAGAGGCTGTGCTGGGCGTGTTCCCTGCTTGCCGGGCCAGCTTGCTGAACTCCGAGCAGGTTGTTGCCCGAATCCGCCCACTGAGGACCTCTGCCCCGTTCTGGGTCTGCCCCCTCCCAGAGCTGCTGCTGCTGCTGCTGCAGGGTGTGAGAGCCTGGCCTTGTGTGCATTGGGCACTGAGCACACCTCTGCAGCCTCGGAATGCCAGCTGGGATGGGGGAAGGGGCAGTGACCCCCTGGGCTGTTCTGCTGCTGTCACAAACCACCACGGGTCAGGGTGTGATGAACAACAGTTTACTTTTCACAGCTTTGGAGGCTGGAGTCTTGCTTTGCTTTGTGGTTGTGCGGACTGAATCCACGGCCTTCACACTGACCTGCATCCTCAGCTCATTAAAAACATTTTTTTAAATTTTCAACATAGAGTCTCACTACATCACTGAACATCTTTGAGGGTACTGATCCCCCCCTCACGAGCTGGTCACCTCCCACAGGCTGCACCAGGCCCTTCCCAGCAGCGGCGAGCTTCCACATTTGTCCAAGCTGGTCTTGATTTTGCAGTTTTCTTGCCTCTGCTGACTGTCCCTGCAGGGACAAAGAGCCAGCAGACTCCCGTCAGCCTAGTCTTGGACTGACGGAGCTTCTGATGTCACTGAACTGAGCAGTCAGGACTCTGCTCTCTGGAGGCTGTCGTGAGGGTGTGTGAAGCCCAGCGCATCCAGAGCACAGCTGGGCCCAGCAGCGGCGATGTCGGCTGGGACTGTGCAGTGACGGGGAGCAGAGAGGGCAGCAGGAGAGGACCGTGTGGCCACATGGGCAGGGCTGTGGAGTGCGGAACCCTCCTGGAGGGTGCAGGCAGAGCCAATCAGAGCCATGGCTGGCCTGACCCATGCCCCAGGAAAGCCCCAACACCATCAGGTGCTGTGCGGACGGATGGCTGTGGGCTCTGTCACCGCCTTGGGGGACTGAAGGCAGAGATGAGGCTGCACAGTAGAGGAGACCCCAGAGGTGAGGCAGAGCCACAGGGCCCAGCAGAGGGATGCTGGCCACGGTGACAGGTGGTGACACACTGGTGACCCAGGCTTGTCTGCTCTCAGGCTGCTTGGCCAGTGTCTGGAAGACAAAGCTGAGCTTTCAGGCCATGGCATCGCTGTCTGCTCCTGCTGTTCCTGAAGGAGCTGAAAGCGTGAGGCCTCAGAGCATGGGTGTGAGGTATGTACACATGTGTCCATGCACGATGAGTGCACTCGTGTGCATGAGTGTGTGTGTGTGCGCGCGTGTGCGTATCAACGCTGTGGAGGCCCTGCCTCCGGTTCAATGGGCCTGACGATCCATGGTTTCTTCATATGAATGCATAGCTTCCTCGCTTTGGCTTAAGCCACTTGAGTCTCTCATAATCAAGAGTTCTAAAATACCTTTCCATTTTCTGAAATCCTCTTCAATCTCCTTTTTCAGAGTACTGTAATTTTATTTTTTAAAATTAATTTCATTGAGAAAGAAATAGCAATAAGACAGTTTGAAAACAGGTTAGTAGGACAGCTACAATAATTAATATATTGCATATTGTCTTTGTAGTAGTTATTTATAGTACAAGATGCAGACGTGATATCTTGTCTAAACATTATTAGTACAAATTTTTCTTCTCATTAAACTAAGAGGAAGTAGCTGTATATCTATCCTATTTTGTATATACAGATTATATATATATATATATATTTTTTTTTTTCACTACAAAATGGTCCTTCATTTATATCCCCCTTTTCTGTTTAGTCTTGTCAGAGATGGGTATTCCACTGCCATTTAAATATTGTAGATGCGGGAATTCAACAAGATAATCTAATACAGCCCAGTAGTAATTTTTCATTGTATAAATCTTTTACTTCCTTTGTTAGATTTATTCCTAATATTTCATTTTGTTTTAAACTTTATTGGATAGAAAAGCTTCTGTTGGAGAGGGACAGAAGAGGGGCTTGAGCGGGTTGCCCCAAATACTTCATTGTTTTGGATTTATCATGAAGGTGAGTTTCCTTCATTTCCCTCTCAGTGTGTTCGTTGTGTGCATACAGAAACACTGGGCTGGCGAGATAGCTCGGTGGTCTAAGCCTGGCAAGTGCAAGACCTGGATTCGGTCATCAGTACCACAGCCGTGCCAGCCCCAGGACACTGTGCCCTGTACTGGCCACCAGTATGAGGTATGATGGCACATGCCTGTCATCCCAGTGCTGGGGAGGCTGAGACAGGAAGATCACTGTGAGTAGGAGCTGAGTACTGAGACCCTGTACCAAGTAAATAAATACATAAAAGATTAAAAAACTTAAAAACAGAAATACTATTGATTTTTGAGTGTTGACTTTGTATCCTGCTACACTACTGAATTTGGTTATTAGGTCCCCAGGTCTTTTGGTGGAGTCCCGAGGTCTTCTATGTAGAGCCTACGTCATCTCGCCTAATAATAACTTCACTTCTTTCTTTCCAATCATTACTCATTTTATTTCTCTTGCTTTCTAATTGCTCTGGCCAATGTTTCCAGAGCTAACAGGGATGGTGGCAGAGGGCATCCTTGTCTTGTTCTTGATTTTAAAGTGAAGGCCTTCAATTTCAGTATGATGCTGGCTGTTGGTTTGTCCTAGATGGCTTTCATCAGGTTGAGGTAAAGACCATCTAGTCCTATTTTCTGTTGAGTTTTTATCATGAATAAATGTTGGGGAGCTCCCTGGGCTGTGGGCGTGTGGACGGCGTTCCCTGGAGCTTGAGCAATGGCATGTGGATATCAAAGACAGTGGCCAGGAATAAGAGGCCAGAAGTAAAAAAAAAAAATGCATTTCATGTAGCCAGCTAAAAAACCTTTAAGTCCAAAAACAAAGCAAAACCATTTACCACTAATCTTAAGAAGACAAACACTGAAAAAGTGTGCAGAATGAGTAACGCTTTTGTTGTTCATTCAGGAGGAACTTGCACCCTTCTCAAAAAGGCTGACTCTTGAACCTCAGTAGAAAGAGCTGGTTAATGAACCACATCATGAAACTGAACCAGTTAATGTTGATGAAGCAACAAGTTTAATGGCTCAATTGTAATATGATGGAGAGATGTATCAAATTCAAAAAACTTGGTAAAATAAGTATTTCATACAAAAAAAAGAAAGTGTTGGACTTTGTCAAACCTTTTCTGCATTTATTGAGATGGTCGTGTTCCTTTTGTTTTCAGCACTGTTGATGTGGTGTATTACATTTATTGATTTGTGTATATTGAACCATCCCTGCATTCCTGGGATGAATCCCACTTGGTCATGAGGCATAATATTCCTGATGATTTATTGCATTGTTTGTTAGCAGTTTATTTTATTTATTTATGTATTTATTTATTGTTTTTTTTGAGACAGGGTCTTACTATGCAATTTAGGCTGGCCTTAAGCTCACTTTTGTAGCTCAAGTTGGTCTTGAACTCACAACAATCCTCCTGCCTCAGCCTCTCAAGTACTGAGATTACAGGCATGCGCCTCCACGCCCGGCTGTTAGTAGTTTATTGAGGATTTTTTAAAAATTTATTTATTTATTAAGTGTCTCGCTACACATCATGGATTCTTTTTTTTGCGGGGGGGGTCAGCTCAGCCCACCCTGGGGGAGGGGCTGCATGTGGTGCTGGGGATCGAACCGCAGTCCCCGAGAGCTTGCCTAAGCAGGCGCTTTAGACCGCTGAGCTATCTTGCCAGCCCTTATTGAGGATTTTTGAATTAATATTTGTTACAAAGATGAGCCTGTAGCTTGTATTCTCTCTTCCTTTTTTGGTACCAGGAATCACACTCAGGTCCTTGTGCTTGCCAGGAAGGCATTTATACTGTTGATCTATATCCCTGGTTTTAGTTCTCTTTTTTTTGTTGGATCTTTCTGGCTTTGGATCCAGAGTAATACTTGCCTTTAGGAATGAGTTTGGGATTATTGCTTCCCTTTCAGTTTCATTGAATGAAGAGTTTGAGAAGAGTTGGCATTAGCTCTTATATTTCCTGAAGAATTTAGCTGCAAATCCATCAGGATCTGGGCCTTCCTTCATATGTATCTAGGAATCTATCCATTTTTTGATTTGTGTTTTCCATCCTTTGAGAGTAAAGATTTTTGAAGTAGGTATTGATTATTTTCTGAATTTATGTAGGGTCTATAGTGATTTCACATTTGCATTGCATGAATTTGAATTTTTTCTTTGCTTTTTTTGATAAGATCAGCGGGTTTTTCAACTATTTATTTTAAAGAACCAACTCTTTGATTCATTAATTCCTTGTATTGTTTTCTTCACCTCCATTGCACTAATTTCTGCTCTGAGCTTTATAATTCCCTGCCTCCTCTGGGCTTTGGGTTTGACTTGCTCTTCTTTTCCTAGGGACTTGTGGTGCACATGTGGGCCCGACTGTTTTCCTGATGTGAGAATTTACTGCTATAAATTTCCCTCTTAGGACTGCTTTCATTGTGTCCAACAGATTCAAGTAAGTTGTATCTGCATTTTTGTTTGATTTTAAATATTGCTTACTGTCTTGTTTAATTTGATCCGGGACCCACTGTTTGTTCAGGAGGATGCTATTTAATTTTCATGTATTTATGGAATTTTTTGCAGTTTCTTTTGTTGATAATTTCCAGTTTCATTACACTATGGTCAGATAATAAGCATGGGATAATTTCAATTCCTTTGTATTTACTTAAGCATGCTGTACATGCTCGTATATGGTCTATTTTGGAAAATGTACCATGTGCATCTGAGAATAATATGCATTCTGATGTTGGGTGGACACTCTGTAAAGGTCTGCTGAGTCCATTTCTTTACAAGTTTGGTTTACTTTTGTTATTTCTTTGCTGATTTTTCACCTAGTTGATCTATCTCTTTGTGATGATGGGGTGTTAAAGTCCCTCATTACAATTGTGTTATTGCTCATTTGATTTTTCAAGTCTGTGAAAATTTGTGTTATATAGTTGGATGCTCCTATGTTGGACGCATATATATATATATATATATATATATATATATATATAGTTATAGTTATAGTTATAGTTATAGTTATAGTTATCTCTTCCTCTTCAGTTTTCCCCTAACAAATATGTAGTGACCTTCTTTATCTCTTCTGATTATTATTGGTTTGTAATTCACATCATCAGCAACCAGCATAGCTACCCCTGATTTTTTTCTGGATTATTGTCACATGGATTATTGTTTTCCATCCTTTGACTTTTAGTTTATAGATTTCCTTTTGAGTTAAATGTGTATCTTGTATACACAATATTGTTGGATTTTGTTTCCTGATCCACTCTATCAGTCTGCTTCTTTTGATTGGTGAATTGAGACCATTTACATTGATGGTTATGACTTTTATGCATTGGTTTATCTTTGTCATGTGATTTTTCTGCTGTAGGGTCCCTACTTTCCCCCTCTGTTTAGTTGCTTGCTCCTTTATTTGTTGTTCTTAAAGTTGTGGTCATTTTTGTCTCTTTTCAGAATATCTGTCAGTACTCTTTTTAGGGTTGATTTGGTGGTCACGAATTTCTTCAGTTGTTCTTTGTCATGGAAGCATCTTATTTCTCAATTAAATTTCATAGATAGTTTTGCAGGGTACATCAATTTGGATTCAAAGCTGTTTTCTTTCATGACCTGAAATACTTCAATCCAAGCTCTTCTTGACTTGATGGTTTGTGTTAAAAAAATCTGTCATGATTCTGAAGGGCTTTCCATTATAGGTGACCCATTTCTTTTCTCTTCACAGCTTTTAGTATTCTACTCTTTTGCTGAATTTCTGGGCTTTTGATCATTATGTCTGGGTGTAGATTTATTTTGGTTATGGCTAATTGGAGTTCTATATGCCTCAGATAACTGTATGTCAGATTGTTTTCCCAGGCTTGGGAAATTTTCTGCTTCTACTGAAAATAATATTTTTATGCCATTTTTGTTGACTCCTGTTTGCTTGACACCTATCAGTCTTATGTTATTTTTCTTGGCATCATCTTGAAGCTGTTGGATTGTTATTTCTTGGTTCCTTGTTATTTGTTAAGATATCTTTCCTTTCATAATCACTAGTTACAATGCTAGCTTCAGTCTGAAATTCTGGTTGGGCATTCGCTTGGCAGTCTAAGCACCTACCTGACAAGCACAAAGAACTGAGTTCAATCCACAGTACTGCATTTTGTGCCTGCCCTGGAACCCTGGGCATACTGTTCCAGCCACTGAAACTGGACATGTTGGCTCCCATGCTTGTAATCCCAGGACTGAGGAGGCTGAGATAGGAGGATCACTATGAGTCCAACTGTATAGCAAGACCTTTTACCAAATAAATAGATAAATAAATAAATAGACTTTAACAATTAAAGACAAAGTCTGAAATTATATCTTTAGTTTCATTCAAGTGGTTTTGCCATATTTCAGTGGAACTTTTAATTCCACTGAAATTAATCCTGGATATTTGTTTGAATCTGTTTCATGCATTCTAATTCTTTCTGTACTTTTTATTTAATGTTTTCATCATTTTTCTATTCTCTATTTGTTTAATCTATATCTTTAGATGTGCTGAACAATTTTTTTTCATGATGGTTGACTTTTTTTTTATCTGAGAGATTATTTCTGATCTGATTTCTTTTTCTTTCTTTTTCAGAACCAGGGGTTGAACTCAGACCCCCTGCACTTGCCAGGGAAGCACTTATTCTACTGAACCATTTCCCCAGCCCTGATCTGATTCCTTTTTAGCCTGATGGAGCTGCTTCTTCAGGTTATCATTTCAGAAATTCCACGTGTGTGACTTCTGAGTCCTTCTATGACCTTATCTCGTAGACTTGTTCTAGAGCTCTGAGATTGCCTTATACTCCTGCTTTTTGGTATTTTTTGAAGCTCTCAATATTCATCCAGGCTAAGCAATGACAGTAGGGGGCAGGAGGTGGGTCATCAAGGCTCTTGCAACAGTGGGGGTGGGCAGTATAGGCTCACCAAAGCTCCAATTGTCCCAGATTCAGCATAGCTTCTATGATGCTGTGGGGTGAGCTGTAGCTCCAAAAGGCTCCCTAGGTAGTGTGGGGTGCAGGGCAGGGCTCACCAAGTTACTGTGATGGTATTAGGGGGTAGTTGTAGCTCAGTGAGGCTCCCATGGTGATGTTGGGGAGCAGAACAGGACTCATGCACGGGAAGAACCAACATTGAGAAAATTGCCATACGCCCCAAATTGTTACACATATTCAGTAAAATCTTGATTAAAATATCATTAGCATACCTCACTGATCTAGAGAAAACATTCCTAAAATTCATCTGGAACCAGAAGAGACACAGAATAGCAAAAGCCATCCTGGGCAATGAAGGATAAGTAGGAGGCATTACATTCCCTGACTTGAAATTACATTTCAGAATTACTGTGATAATATCAACATAGTCCTGGAAACAAAACAGTCCTGAGGATCAGTGGAATGGTAGAAGATTCAGACACAACGAAAACACACTTGTCCACCTTATGTTTGACAAAAGTGTCAAATGGATTCACTGGAAGAAAGATAAGACAAGAAATCCTCTTTAATAAATGGTGCTGGAAAAACTGAATTTTCACATGCTGAAGAATAAAATTAGACCTATGTCTATCACCATGCACTAAACTGAAGTTAAAATGGATCAAAGATTTAAATATTAAAACAGAAACACTAGAGCCAATAGCTCAGGGACTAATGTACCTGCTTTGGCAAGTGCAGGGACCAGGGTTTGATCCTCAATCCCACATGCAGTCCCAGCCCACTCCTGGGGTGTTCTAAACCTATGATAGTGTCTGGGCGTGGTGGCACACACCTGTAATCCCAGCACTGGGAAGGCTAAAAACAGGAAGATCACCACTATTATGATCTGCATAGTGAGACCTGGTACCAAATACACAAATGAAAACAAAAACAGAAACATTAAATCTACTAGAGGAGAAAGCAAATAGATATATTTTTTTTTCCTTTTTTTTTTTTTTTTTTTTTTGTGGTACTGGGTATTGAACTCAGGACCTTGTGCTTGTCAAGCAAATGCTTAAGCTGCTGAGCTTATCCCTGGCCCTATAAGTAGATATCTTGAAGACATATGAGTATGTAGAGAGTTCATGAACAAAGCCCAAACTGCATGGGAAATACCTCAAAGAATCAACAAGGGGGATCTCATCTTTTCAGAAAGTTTCTGCCTGTCAAAAGAAATCACCAATAGGATAAAAAGAAAACCCACAAACTGGGAAAAATTTTTTAGCTGACTTGCCCTCAGACAAAGGACTTCTATTTGTGTATTTAGTATTTAGTACAGGGTCTATAGGGTCTCACTGCATGGATCAGACTCCTAGTGATCTCCTGTTTACAGCCTCCCAAGAGCTGGATTACAGGCACGCTCACCATGTCCAGTCTCAATTGCCTTCTCAGCGTGCCCCATAGGCAGGGCTGGCATGTCAGGCCTGGGAATCAAACTCCCAGCCCCCCATCTACTCAAGCAGGTACTTTAGTCTGCTGAGCTATTTGGGCTGTCCTAGGCCTTCTACTTAAAACATATAAAGAAGTAAAAAAACAAAAACCAAAAAACAGATTCCTCCCAAATTCAAAGACCTAATAAAAAAATGGGCACTGGAGATGCATATACACTTCTCAGATGAAGAAATACAAATGACAAATAAGTTTATGAGAGAGTTTTGAACATCACTGGTCATTCGAGAGATGCAAATTAAAACAACAGTGAGATTCCATCTGCAGAAAGAGTGGCTAACATCAGGAAGTCAGCCAAGAACAAACACTAGAAGGGCCGTGGGAGAAAGGAGCCTTCTCCACTGTTGGTGGGAGTGCAGGCTGGTGCAAGCACTGTGGGAATCAGCGTCGAGACCCCTCACGAAGCTGGGATTGGAGGTTCCATTCAAACGTGGTGTGTACCCACGTTTATGGCAGTGCAATGCGCCATATCTAAATCCTGGAAACAACCCAACTGCCCATCAACTGAGAAACAGATAAAGCGATGTGGTATTTTTACACAATGGAGTATTACTCAGCTGTAAAGAAAGATAAACTTGAGGTTTTCATAGGTAAATGGCTGCAACTAGAGACCATACTCACAAGTAAAACAAATCAGACTGTCATGTGTAAGCATCTAAGCATCATATTATCTCTCTAGTGTAAGAACCTGAAAGAGTAAATAGGATCTGAAAGTTTCAGTGGATACTGTGAAAGGGAAAGAATCTGTTCAAAGGGAGGGAACAAGTGGACTGAGGGAAAGGAAAAAGAAAAAAGGGAAAAAGATATATTTACGTATATATACAGGACAGCCTGCATGACTGCTGCTGATTTCTGTCGGTCTACTGAAAGGAGCAGTTAATGCTTAAGTTTTTTTTCTTCTTCTTAATTTCTTATAACTTTTTAAAAAACCAGTTTTGCAGGGTTATATCCGGTAATCTGAACAACTAACTTGAATACAACATTATGCAGTGTAAGAACCATGATTGAATCCCCATTATTATTATTGTTATTATTGTGCTGGGGATTGAACTCAGGACCTTGTGTTGGCCAGGAAGGTGCTTATTCTCCCGGGCTATCTTCCCAGCTCCCATAGTGAAATTCTGTCTCTCTCTCTCTCTCTCTCTCTCTGTCTCTGTCTCTGTCTGTCTTTCAAAGAGTCCTAAAATAAAATGACATGTTGGTGCTTCAAGCCTTTTGCGAAAGTTGAATTCTCTCCCCAGGCTATACTCTTCTAGAGACAACCTCAGGTCCACATTGTCACCAATATACACTCTCCAGAAATGTGTGAGGGCAACTCCCTTCACCACACCACAATGGGTACCAAGTATTGCAATTGATCTAAACTTCTTTGTGTCTCTTAGGCTTAGTGGTCCTGGCACAAAGCCAGACCCATAGGCCAAGTTTTCAGAACAGGAGCTGCTGCAAGCCCCCTCCTCAGCGCTCTCCCTTACGCCTCCAGGGTCCTCTCCCACCTCCCACTAGTAGAGAAAAGCTCAGCTGCAGATCGGTCTGTGCCCTACCCTTGGCTCAAAAGCCAAACATGGACGTGAAAGCTAGCCCTCCTGTGCCCTCCATGGCCCTCTCACTCATCTTTCCCAGGATAACCATCCTCAACTTGTTATTTATTATTCCAATGAATGTTATCTGATTTTTAATAGTAAGGAGGAGTCTTTTGAACATTTCAGACTTCACATACAAGATAATCACACTGTATTGTTTCACAGCTTCGTTGGCAGTGTAACGTGTGAGGCACTCACGTACAAGTAAGAACTGGGGGTGGAACTCAGAGACTTCCCACTGCACTACCTCTCCAGCTCTCTTTCTCTCTCTTTTGTTTTTGTTTTTTGTAATTTTTAGGACAGGAGATCTACAGGGTCTACAGGGTCTCACTGCATAGATCGGACTCTAGTGATTCTCCTATTTTCAGTCTCCCAAGTGCTGGGATTACAGGTGTGCTGCACTATGCCCAGTCTCAATTGCTGTCTCAGCATGCCCCTGGGTGGGGCTGGCATGGCACGGCAGGCCAGGGGTTGAGCTTCTGGCCCCTGCATCTGCCTAAGCACGCACTTCAGTCGCTGAGCTATCTGGCTGGCCCTCCAGTTCTTTTTTTTTTTTTTTAATTAAATTTTGAGAGAGAATCTTTCTAAGTCACTGAATTTCTGAGGCTGGGCTTGAACATGTGAGCCTCCTGCCTAAGTCTCTTAGAGTGCTGGGATTGCAGACATATGCCACCATGCCTGGCAAATGGTTTTTCTTATCTTTAGATTTTATTTTGAATACTAAGCCTTTGTTATATGCTTTGCAATTTTTTTTTTTTTTTTTTTTTTTACCAGTGCCATCTTTTAGCACAGTTCACTTTTGAGGTAGTGAAATATGAATAAGTTTTGCTTTTAAAAGCTTTCTGTCTTGTTTAGATATTCTGTCTTGTTATCACAATCTTAAACAATATTCTCCTCTTTGCTCCCAACTTCTCTTAAAACTTTGAATTTCTATTTAGATATTTAATGAATGTGGAATGGATTTTTGCATATGTTGTGAGACTGGGGTGTTGTGTGATGGGATGCGGCACCGTCCGGAGGGCAGGGCAGGACACTAGCTACTCCAGAACACTACTGCAGTTGCTGTTTCCCCTGCTGATCTGCAAAACCAGATCTGCGCAGAGATGCCGTGTTCCTGCATACGAGTGGGTCTGTACCTAGAATTCTCCCTTTTTCTTCAAATCAGATTAGCTACACATTTACCAAACTGTATGGCTTCACTATTATTTTATGACAGTTTTACAACGTATGACATATGTCTCCATGCCTTACTCTGCTTCATAAATGCCTTGATTATTCTCAGCTCCTGTGTAAAATCTGGAAGCAAGCCGTGAAGTTTCACAAAAGCACTGCTGGCATTTTTATTGGAATTCCATTGAATTAATTAACTTGGAAATTTGGAAATGTTTAAAACATTGACTTCTGCCATCAACTTACTGACATTTTCTTTAATGTCTTTCAGTAAAGTTTTATAACTTTTTCCAAATAGATTTTTGCACATTTTTCTTTTAGATGTATTTATCAGCATCTTCTAGTCTGGTTGATGTCAGACTCGTAGTGATCCTCATGTTTCAGCCTTCCCAGATCTGGGATTACATGCATGGACCACCATGCTTGGACTTGGTTGCCAACTCAGCGTGCCCCTGGGGCAGGACTGGTATAGCATGCAGGACCAGGGATCGAACCCTATTTCCTGTCTTGCCGAAGCAGGCACTTAGTCCACTGAGCTATCTCATCAGCCCTAGATATATTTTCTTTTTTCTTGTTTTTCAGCAATGGTGGATGACAGGCAGACCAAATTTGCCCCATGGGTCCAATATAGTTTGCTTCCTATTTTGTAAGTAACATGTTAGTAAACTCAGTCACGGCCATAGTTCTATAATGGCAAAATTGCAAGTTAAGGGAGATACCATATAGCCTGCAAAGTTGAAAATCTTAACTACTTGGCTCTTTATAGAAAAGAATTTATTGACCCTAGTGTATAGGAATATCATTGTGAATATACATATATTGAAACAATGCAATTGAATTCCCTTAGTGCTAATGATGTCTTAGTTTGTTCATGCATATTCTCATATTTCCCATGATTAACAGTTTCTTCTATCCTTCCAGATTTTACTTTAGCTTGCTCCTTATGAACGGTGTTTAGTAGAAAGAATGATAACTGACCACCTGGCTTTGTTGCTGACTTTAAAGAAAATGCTTCTATCATTTCACCATTAAGTATCAGGGTTACTTCCAAGTTTTAGTAAATACTATATATCCTGTTGAAGAAATCCTTTCCAATTGTCTTATTTTTAGTTCTAAGAACTGTCTTACCATTCCTTGGGTGTTGTGTTTATCAGATATTTTCTCCCAAACCTGTTCTTCACCTCTGGATCACGAGTTTTCTTTTGGTTCTTTGACTACTGTGTATGATAACATGAAAATCATCAGAGCAATACAATCTAGTGTGTTTTCCTTCCCGTTTGCTAATTGTCTTTTTCTTTTCTTCTTCATTCTTCAACAGTGAGCCTCAGTTTCACTCAGCCTTGTGTAGTCAATGTCTGCTGATGTCTCCATGGACATTTGAGAGCCACTCTGGTGACTTCCTGAGTCCCTGAGCTGCTAGAATACAGTGAGGGGCACTTAGTGAAGAACGGATTTGGGTTCAGTTAACGTAACCTGAGGCCATTGGGGCTCCACACCAAGCAGCCGTGCTCCAAGAGTTTGGTTCCCTGGGTCAGCACTTGCACTTAGAATCCTGAAAGACCTGTTGGTGAGGTGCTCAGTCCTGAGGAGCTTCAGGGCAGGAGCGGTATCTGCCAGGGGCATTCTGGCCCAGCCCTGCTGTGCCCAGGCAGTTACCTGGCAGAGGGGCAGCAAGTGTGGGGTAGGGCAGCAAGTGTGGGGTGTGCCAGCATGTTTTGAGATTCTGGTGCTCTGCTCTTCCCACTCGTGCTGCATTCACCCTCCAAGTGTGAGGCAGTAAACCTGATTCTTTGCTGTTTCTGTAAAAATCAAGGGTACTTGCCTGCGTGTCCCACTATTACAAGTCTGTGTTGTGCAGATCGGGTGGAAAAAGCCAGCTGTATCCATGGGCCTCTGAACATCCTTAACTGATTTCTTAGAATTCGGGGAAACCACAGATAAACTTAGCCAAGGACTTGATCCCTGAGTTTTTGAAAATATGCATATTTCAAGAAATGCCTTCCACTTGCGTTCTTTATTTACCATTAAATGATCCAAATCTTGCATTATAGGAGTTAAAATATTGTCCAAAGAACTCATTGAATCATTTGGAAAATTTTCTACGAAAACAGGAATATCAAGTGAATTTGACTCGAGAGGAGTCAAGTTAGCTTCCAAACTAGAATTCATACATTTGAGCTGGCTCTAAATCAGGGTGTTTATGAGTGCCCTGCTTTTTTTTTTTGGCAGAACCGGGGATTGAACTCAGCCCCTTGTGCTTGCCGGGGAAGTGCTTATTCCACTGAGCTGTCTCCCCGGCCCAGAGTGCCCTGCTTTGTAATTATTTTTCTCCTGTGTGTGTGTGTGTGTGTGCGCACATGCATATGCATGTGCCCAGCACACACTTCTTATGCATTCTAAAGCTCAGGGATAAGAAAAAAAGATTTGTGTTTTGATTATACTAGATTTGGAAAGGAAGGCAAACAATTCTGAGGTTGCAGACTTGGAAACACAAAATGCATGCTAGATACTCCTCCTTGACAAGAGAGGTCAAAAGGGAGAATTGAGCCAGGGACGTAGCTCATGGCCCAAGCGCCCGCCTGGCAAGGGCAAGGTCCTGAGTTTGATCCCCAGTCCAAAAAAGAGGGAGAGTGGAATACATCTCACTCTGAGGATATAGCAAAGCTGACACCACTGCTACGCTTCACAGTTTTCTTTTTAGGCACAACACAGAACATGTATTTTCCATCAAGTATTGAGATACTAAACTCTAAGTCCATACAGAACATGAAGAAGAAAAAAAATTAAAAAAAATAGGAAAGAACACTTACATATATTTACATAGATATTTAGAAATCCACCCATATACAGCATAGTAGCATTGTAGCAGGACTGTCTTGTGACATTTTTTGTCTTATTCTTCATTTATTACCCTTTTAAAAAGGGCAGTGTAGTAATAGCTGGTATGTCATGACAAGAAGTACATATTTACAAGACCAGAATGGCAGGCATTTGGAGTGTGACCCTTCTATTACACATTGTTAAATTCAGTGCAGTTGCTTGGTTCATAGGTATCAGCATTTATAGTTAGTCAGGGTGAGAATCCTACCACTTAACTGCTAGTTTCAAGCTTCATAGTTTAGATGATGAAACTGCACAAAATATTCTGGACTCCGAAGAAGGCATTAGCTTTTTAGCAACACCCACATGTTAGAAGAGAGAACTCCAACTAATAAAATTTAAGTGAGGGCACATTCTATGACATGTGTGCTTGGGATTAAAGCAGTGAGATGGGTCTTGTCTTCAAGCCTATGGTAGAGCGACAGACAAGCAAATTATGTAAAATGGGACCTCCTGTGGTGAGGTGCTTGTGTGTAGTCATTGTACAAAGGGGGCTGGAATTAACTGTGCCTCAATCCGTGCCTGGCACACGGTAGACTGTTAGTGCTGACTCCCTTCTCCCCTGCTTTACTTATTTACTTTGTCCTTTTGAGACAGGGTCTTGTTATGTATTTCAGGCTGGCCTTGAGCTCACTTTGTATCCCAGGCTTCTCTCGAACTCACAGCGATCCTGCTGCCTCAGCCTCCTAAGTGCTGGGATTACAGGGGTGTACCACCACGCCCGGCTCCCCTGCCTTAGAGAGTGTACGTGTGACTTCATGTACAAAGAGTGTGGGGCCACCGGCCAGGCGCCAAGGTGTGGACTTAGATCCTTTCCTCATGGAGAGGTAGATTAGTAGTGCATTAAGAATGTTTGATTCTTCTGGGAATCAGTGCCTAGTATTGACAAAACTGCTGGTCAGTTGGGTGGGCAAATTGTGTAGGGAGAGAAGATCCACAAATCCATGCCCAGCCTTCACCTAGGCCCCTGTGGGAAGTGCCGCAGCCTTGCTACTGAAGGTGTTGTGGCAGTTGTGCTAATTTAATCAAGTCACCTGCGGAGGCCAATGCAGAGATGACCAAGTCTATTAGCTGGCAGTGGTGGGCACCCAGGGCACACCGAGCACCGGCCCTGAAGGGCAAGAGGGGGTGACATTCCCACAGTTCCAGTTTGGGTCTACTTGTGGGTCTGGAGTGTGATTGGGTTTTTCCGATAGGATTTAATGTTGCTACCAAAATGCTCTTACAGATCATGGGCCTAGCCTGTGACAAAGGAACGAAGGCGCCTGACCCTTCAGGTAGGAAGTAAGCAGCCTCATGACAAAGCGTGGGGTGGTATCGGGTTCCGCTTAAGCTCTAAGATGGCACCTGAGCACAGCGTGGCACCGGTTGGTTCTTCTTCCTGTTTCCAGGGTACCTGGGCCATGTTCCTGTGTTTGTCTCGCTGCAGGAACACGGAAGAATCACTTCTGAATGCAGTCGTTATTCGGTGCTAAATCTTCCCAAAGCACATGGCAGAAGGATGTCACCTGGCGCTTGGGTGGGCGAAGGTTCGTGGGGAGGGAGGCTGAGTGGAGGGAGATGGTGGGAGGGGCCCACTGTGAGCAAAACCTGAACAAAATGGTCTTGGTTTATTTAAAAAGGTGCCAATTGTGTAGTCTACGCTGCACTCTATGCATCTGTCAATATCAATATGGAAACACAGTTTCTAGTTCCTTACCAGGTTAGTGACTTAACTCCCGCAAACATGTGGCAAATCCACACTTGGAGTCGGAGAGCCTGAGCTTGCCCAAGCCTTGCTACACCAGATACAACAACTTAGTCTTTTTAACTAAAATTTTTAAGAGCTGTCCAACATCAGTTACTTGGTCTTAAAGAAAGAAAACGGGATTATCTTGGCTGGTGAGATAGCTCAACTGTCTAAAGCACTTGCTTAGGCAAGCTTAGGCAAGTGTAGGGACCGCGGTTCAATCCCTGGCACCACGTGCCACGCTAGCCCTGCCCCCAGGGTGGACTGAGCGGGTTACAAAGAAAAAGACAAGATTATGTTAATGGACAATGATATGAACTTCCAATGAACGCGTGACCAGTGAGTGAGCTGACATGGCGGCCCTATTTCTACGTCCCTCTTCCAGGATTTGGAATCTTTGCTTGCGTCAGCAGCACATGTTTGGTTCCTAACCATGATGGGGGTGAGGAGATGTCTTTCTCTCCTTGAACGTCTTGTTTCTTGTTGTTTCCTCAGCACGGTGCTGCCAGTCTCTCTTAATTAAGGCTTAATGAGGTTAAATTACTTGCTCTGTTGCTTTCTTAAAAAAAAATGTTTACTCTGCAGCTACAAGGCAGCAGACACTGTAAATGAAGGAGAGACATAAAGGTGAGTTAAACACAGCCCCTGCTCTGCGAGGGGAGACAGAAGAGTAAACAGGCAATTATAGGATCAAGGTAGGTGCCATGAGAGGGGCTCAGCATGGAGCACTGACTCTAAAGCCCAGGGAAACGCCCCATCTGACCTGGGAGGTGCAGTGAGGGGGTGAGTGCTGGCTAAGCCGGGACCTGGAGCATGAGTGGGATTCACTTCTGAGGGTGACAGGGGTTTGAGCCAGTGACTGACAGGAAGCATCACTATGCGAAGCCTCAGAGGGTGGAAGACGCTCAGGGTCCGGGAGATTGCTGATGGCTTGTGGTCAGTGGGAAGCCAGGGACCGCATCTCCCATCGCCCCCTAGAGCAAGGTCCGGCACGCTCTAGAGCTGCAGATGTTGTGTGGTGACTCTTCTGCCTGGCTTGCCAGGAAGCTCACACAGTGCCTCTGTTTTCTGTAGATGGTATCACCAGAGTCCTCTGGGTCTCAGAGTCTCACTACAGCTTGCTTTTCTCTTGACCTTTTAAAAACACTTCAAAATTTGTTTTTCATTAAATTTTTATTAGAATGTTTGCAGTCCATAGTGATTACATGCGTTGGGGGAGCTGATGTGTGGACGTGTGTGACATATATTCTCACTCCCTGTTTCTTCCTCTGTCTTGGGGCCCTATGCCATTTGCAAAAGATCCGTCTCCCTGTTTCCTATTATCCATCCTTTATTTAGCTCTTTGAATCATGCATACTTTGGAAGCCAGTTAGAGTGGCATATGTCTATCATTCCAGGATTTGGGAGGCCAAGGCAGGAGGATTACCATGAGTTTATGCCCAACCTGAACTACACAGTAAGACACTGTCTTAAAAACAAAACAAAACAAAACAAAAACTATTTGTACTTTGGGTTTCTCACATGAGACAAATCATGTGATATTTAAGGCCGTGTATCTGATTTACTTCACTTAACGTTATGGTCTCAGGGTGGATCCATTTTTCTACAAATGACTCAAATTTATCCTTTTTATGAGGATAAATAGGGCAGTACTCCATTGTTTATAAATACCATTTTTCCATTTATCTGTTAATGGATATATAGGCCTCTTATAAGATTAAGCTATTATAAGTTATGCTGGTATAAACATGGATGTATATGCATGACCGAAATATGATGTCATTTCCAGGAAGACACCTATGAGGGGAAGACCTGGCATTATGGCTTGTATGTGTATGTTCCCTGGAAGCCTCATATGGCCATATGTGGGAGTTCTGAAGTGGCTTGATACAGGTGTGTGATGCTGGGGTCAAGGGTGGGTGGGACCACCCAAAATTCAGGCATCTTGGATGGAATATGAAGGGGCAGAAAGAAGCTGCTGCTTTAAGCCGGGCGTGGTGGCGCAGGCCTGTAATCCCAGCACTCGGGAGGCTGAGGCAGGAGGACTGTGAGTTCGAGACCAGCCTGAGCTACAAAATGAGCGTAAGGCCAGCCTGAACTGCATAGTAAGACCCTGTCTCAAAAAGACAAAAAAGAAAAAAGAAGCTGCTGCTGGCTGCTTTGCTGTCTCCTGCCTGCTTGCCACAGTCTGCTTCTTCTTGTAGAGAAACCTCTGTTATACCTCCTTGCCTTGGAGTCAGCTGACATATTTATAAATGGTGAGTGGAAATAAACCTTTCCTCCTTTAACATGGGTATTAGGTAGTTTGTCTCAGCAATGGGAAAAAATAACTAAGACAGACTTTGGTACCAAGAGTGGGCTTGCTGCTGTGACATTGCCTGGCCATGTGGTTCAGGAGCCTTTGGAACTGGCTTGCGAGAAGTGTTTGGAAGGCTTCTGAGATGCCAGTTGAAGCAGCAGCTCTGGAGTGCCCAAGGCCGACCTTGATGGGAGACTCTGGTCAGAGCTTGGAGGGCCAGAATGCTGATGGAAATGCAGCCACCCAAGAGCAGGCTCGGGAGGTTTCAGCTGCGACAAGGACTGCACTGCTTGTCGGACTCCAGAACATGTCTCATAGTCTGTGGCAATTTGATCTGCATTCTGCTCTTGTCCAGAGACTTTGTCTGAGACTGAGATTAAGGGTAATAGATTTATTAATCTAACAGAAGAAATTTCAAGACATTCTAATGTTGAGTCAGTGGTATGGCTACTGTTTTGGACTTTTAGCTAGACTTATGTGGAGAATGAAGAACAAAGAGAACGGCAGAATGATCTTAAGACTTTTGAGTTAGGCCATGAAACTTCATTGAAGCTATGGTCTGCAAAGGTGGAGCAGGAAACTTGGTCACTAGGACACTTAGCAACAAAAGCCAAGAGTTTCAGGAGAGGACAACTGAGGAGGCAGCATGAGGATATTGTAGGAGTCAGAAAGACTCCAGCTTTCAAATTAAAACAGCACTAAGATACCATCTCATCCTAGAAAGAATGGCTATCATAAACAAATCAACCAACAACAAATGTTGGAGAGGATGTGGGGAAAAGGGAACCCTTCTCCACTGCTGGTGGGAATGTAGACTGGTACAACCATTATGGAAATCAGTGAGGAGACTCCTTAAGAAACTAGGACTGGAAATCCCATTGAAGCCAGCTATCCCCCTACTTGAAATTTTCCTGGAGGAACTGAAAACATCATATTGTAGGGATATATGTGCACCTATGTTTATAGCAGCACAATTTGTGATAACAAAATCTTGGAAACAACCAAGATGCCTGTTACATGAGGAGTGGTTGAAAAAGATGTGGTGTTTTTATACAATGGAGTATTACTCAGCTGTAAAGAATGATAAACTCAAAGCCTTCATATTTAATTGGATGCCACTTGAAGACATAAGCAAAATAAACCAGACCCACATGTGTAGCTATCATATAGTTTTCCTAGGCCGGGCGTGGTGGCGCATGCCTGTAATCCCAGCACTCGGGAGGCTGAGGCTGGAGGATTGTTGAGTTCGAGACCAACCTGAGCTACAAAGTGAGCTTAAGGCCAGCCTGAACTGCATAGTGAGACCCTGTCTCAAAAAAAAAA
>PVKA01017313.1:20137-46125 GCA_004027165.1 Ctenomys sociabilis | reverse complement strand
AAGATGCCAGAGTTTCTATATGGGTGATCTAGGCGAGTTGACATGGAACTGGGCTTGATGTCCTGAAGGGGGAGCTATGAAGGGCTCTATGGCCAGGCCTGTTGTCCATCTGCTGAGTGGAAAGGGTCAGAAAAATGTGCAGATGCAGGGTGCAATGCCGGGTCATGGCTGAGTCTGAACGCGTCTCTCTGGCACCTTACTACTGCCTGTGCCTTTATTTCAAGCCTTTCACTTCTGTAACAAAGGCAGAAATGTTCTTTCTCCGGAGGCTCCCTTGGTGTCAGAGACACTAGATCAACAGTAGCATGAAAGAATTATGCAAAGATAACATTTTCTGCTGAATTTCTTCTCAGAATCTTATATGTGTGGGAAACTATGTAAGAAGGATAGAAAAATGTAAGGAAACAGGACAAATGTATTAGCAGACAAGCTAGAACATCCAGTGATTATAGAGGAAAAAGGAATTTATTTCAGCCCTGTATTGTTCTTTCTGACTGTTGCTTTTTTGTTCCCAATGTTTTTAAGTCAGAGATTCCTAAACTTGCCAGTTCCTAAGAAATAGCTCAAGTTTAGGCGAGGTACACTACCTTTTTCATTTTTATTTTTCCCCCCTCGGCTTCAGTCATTCTTTTCCTTCATGTTTAACTATCCAAGACCTATTTGATTTTCACCTTTTGTGATTTGAAGTTCTAAATAACCATTCAAATCAGTCTACTGCTGTCATAGAAAATGATCAATTTTTCAATTTGTGCTCTATGAAAATATCGCATCTGTATTTTAAAATGTAGACCTAACCTTACTGTTGTCTACACAACTATTTTTTTTCTTCTCTTTTCTGCCACCTTGAAAGTAGGCAAGACCACCCTGAGATACTAGATGTGTTCTTTATAGATGTACTTCCACACTCAGTTCCCATGATTTTCATCCAAGATGGAAAATTACATCTTTTTTTTTAAGATTGCTAAACAGATCCTACTGGTAATAAACATTCTTTCAATAAATAAAGTATATCTTGGTTCAAACTAATATATCATAATTCACAAGCATGAATGCAAATTTTTTAAAAAAAGGACTAAAATAGTGATAGTATGGTTGGGAGCTGAAGACTGATGTAAGGAAAATTAAGGCCAGGTGAGCGCAGGTAGTGTCCCCACCTAACAGAGTGGTCACCAATCAGCTCTCATGGGTTGTTTCCCTGTGGGAGCAAGAGCTCAATTTGCCAGATCTTATTTTCAAGAGAGGCTCATCTTTTGAATTTTTACTTGGGACATTTTTCACTATTAGCAAATTAATTCTAACAATATCTAAAATCCTTTATTGCCACTCAGCCACTGCCTCACAACCCCTGTTGTAAGAATAAATCAGAACATACGCTGGAATAGCACCATCCATTAGGAAATGACTACACTGTGTATTTAGGGCCTTGTGACCCTGAGACCTGCAGCACTGATGCCATTTGGGATTAGAATTTAAGCTCTCACCTCTTCCCTCTCTAAATCTACTGAATTGTAGTCTGCATTTTAATAAGACCTCCAAGAGATTTTTTTAAATGTATTTGGTACAGGGTGTCACTACGCGGCTCTGACTTGTGCTCCTCCTGTTCTCAGCCTCCCGAGTGCTGGGATTACAGGCATGCACCACCATGCCCAGTCTCAGTGGATAATTTAGTGCATCTGGGGGTGGGGCTTGTGTGGCTGATGGTGCTGGGGATTGAACCCATGTCCCAGGGCTTGCCTAAGCAGCCACTTAGTCTGCTGAGCTGTCTCCCTGGCCTTCCTGCGAGGGATTTGTCTGCAGAGCAGTTTGAGCAGCACTGATGCTGAAGCAGCTCAGCATACACACATCCCTAAGGGCCCAGATGTCACCCTCATGACACACCCAATGGGGCTCATTGGGAGATGTTAGGAAGCACTAGGAGATCCATGTGCCTTGGCTGTTAAGCAGCAGCAGACTTTGGCTTGTTTGCTGGCTTTCCCCCTCATTCTCCTTCCTTGCTCTTCCTCTGCTGCCCACTCCTGGTCTCACTAGTGAGTGCACAGCTGCTGCACCTACAGACCTCCTGAAGCCCAAGCCAAGGGTGGAAGGACCCAATGTAGAGCGTTAATGGTTGCAGCCTCCCCTGGAATTCTCTCTTTTCTTTCCTTCTGCCAGCTATTCATTCTTTGTGCAGCACAAGTGTTTGCTGGGTCTCCGCCCTATGCTTGTTTTTTGTTTGTTTGGTCTGGTAACTCCACTCTAGACTGATTATTTTTATTTTAGTTTTTGGCAGCCCGGTGAATGAATCCAGGGCTTTCACACTGATCTATCTCTGTCTCTGCTTGTCTCTCTCTGTCTCTGTCTCTGTGTCTGTATCTCTCTCTCTCTGTGTCTCTGTCCCTCTCTCTGTCTCTCTGTCTCTGTCTGTCTGTCTGTCTCTCTCTCTCTCTGTTAAATTTGAGATAGTCTTCCTAAATTGCTCACACTGGGCTTGAGGTGCCAGCCTCCTGCCTCGGCCTCTTAGCGTGCTGGGATTACAAGCCTGTGACACCACACTAGCCTTCTTCTGATGTTCTAACTTGGGCTCAGTACTTCTGTTCCTGGATAGCATGACTTCTTAGCTGCACATAAGGTGGAAATCATGGGTAGGTTAGTTTAAAAACTAAAATAAAATTTATTACAGAAAAAAAATCACGGTTGCTCTCAGCACAGGCGGCCTCAGATAAGACAGTGAAGTGGTCCACAGAGTGAGCTGAAGCAAGAAGACATTTTAATTTCATGGAGTCTTCACGGAATGTCATTCCTGATTCTCTACCCAAGAGGGCTGGGGTCTCCAGACTTAGAGGGCTTTGGTTACTATGCAGGTTACTATGCATGTGGGTTTGGAATTAGAAGGCCAGCTGGTGATAGGTCAGCTCCATCACCATCTTTCTTGCACTCGTCTCGTCCAGATGGCTTGCTCATCCCCCTTGAGCATCTCCCGGAGTACCGTGCCCTGCTGATTTAGCTGCCTGACTCACTTTCCCCTCTTATTGTTGAAACTGGCAGCTGCCTGCTTGTTGTCCATCAGGATGCTGCCTAAAGTCTCTTCAGTACAGCCCCCCTCTCTCCCCCCCGTCACTTCCTTAGGATGCTTCTAAGCGTCCTTCTGCTTCCTGGGGCGGCCAACCTCATGAAGAAAGAAACTTGTCCAAGTCCTGCCTAGTCTTCAAGGCCAATGGTGAGCACCCTTCCATTTTCCAGGAGTCTGGGATGAGTCATCATAATTAATCTTTTCTTTGATGTAAATTGCTAGTACTTAACAAGACATTAAGTAATGTCATTCCTTAGTATCCTTGAATGTTGGTTTTAGTATCTCTGCTCTCATGGATACTAAAATTTGCAAATAATCATGGCCCTTATATTAAATAGTCACCTATCTACAGCAAGTCACCTATCTTGGCAAGTTCTCTCATCTATTTTATTTTTATGTATTTGGTACAGAGACTCACTATGCAGCTTGGATTTGTAGTGAACCTCCTGTTTTCAGCCTCCCTGACACTGGGATCACAGGCATGCGACACCGTGCCTGGACTCTGTCACCAACTCGGCATGCCCGGGCGCAGGGCTGGTATAGTGTGTGGTGCCTGGGATCGAACCGCAGTCCCTGCACTTGCTTAAGCAGGCACTTGCCTAACCAGATGCTTGGTCCCCTGAGGTATTTCGCTGGCCCTCCTGCACCTATTTTAAATAATTCCTAGATTATTTATAGTATGTAATGCAATATAAATACTATGTGAATCATCATTCTACCGAATAGGAAATAATGGCAAGTGAGCAAAGGTCCACGTAAGCTCAGTGCACACGCATCTTTTTTCATACATTTTCAGTCCATGGTTTGTTGCTTCTACAGAGGCGGACACATGGATAGTGAGGACCAGTTGTGTGTGATTTATCTTGGAAAACAATGACAGTTGAGTCATGAAAAAAAGGCATTCTTTCTCTTTTGAAAATAGCTGAAGGTAACACTTCTGTCAAATTGCTATGCTTTGTGGTAGCTTGACGTGCAGTAGGATAGAAAATGAGTTTGGGGGGCATTAATCTCACATTTTGAAAACACATGTAAATGAAGATATCCACTTTGAAAATAGTCTCTTTGGGAAGTTTGTCTCACTGATTTCTTTTTTTTTTTTTTTCACCGATTTCTTAATGTCACACCATTTCCAGCTTTTCTGTGATAATGAGAGGACACTCTATGCTGCCTTTACTTCTCTCTTTGTAGTGGCAGAGCCCTTCATTCATGGTGGCCCTTGTCCCTCCGGGACCTCATGCTCACACCTTGGTCCTCATCTCTCCCTCCTCCTGCCCACCCTTGTCATCCCTTTAATCTTGCTGGGTTTGGAGGGTTTGGAAGAGGACCTCTGGCAACTCAAATCCACTAGCTCTGTCTGATCCCAGGAGCTTATCAGTAGCTATGTGTAGCTACTGAGCCTCTTTGTATGAGTTGTCTAGGGGTGGCTAAGACGGAGAGCATCTATGCCAGGCACAAGTGACAGGTGCAAGACAATCACTTACAGGATTTACTATTTAATTTCATGGTGAGGATGATGAAGAGTATAAGCATTATAAAAGCTTTTATTAGGAAAATATGACTGTAGGAAGGCCCAGAATGGTTTCATTAGGAGAGTAGTGCATGAAGAATTGAAAGATGTGGGCAAAGTAAAGAAAAAATCATAAAAGGTAGCTTAGTTCCTCACAGTGCAATACTGCAACTGTCAAATGGGGGAATGAATCAAGAGCTTACTAGATCATGGACAGGCCGTCCTGCACAGAGCAAGTGGCCTTCAATTGAAGGGCAAAATTTCTACATATGGACCCAGAAGAAATGAAACTGAGAGAATAAAGAAAAATGCCTCAACCTCACTCATCTTCCTTACTCCAATATCTTTACAGTGCCCTCTCACTTCAGTTGGTTCAATCTAACCAGAAGCGAGAAGGCATAGGTGCCCACTGCTGGAAGCATGCTTGGGGGAAACAGAGCAAGGTGGGAAGGGTGCAGATCTGGGGAGCTGTATTTAATCTAGGTGCCATGGAAAGTCATTAAATGGCTTGAATATGGACCTACAGGATCAAATTTGTGTCTTAAAGCAATTGTTCTCATTATACATTGGTGAGAAAATGCATACAGGGAGACCATTTCAGGTCTTAGAAATGTCTAGGAATGTATTAACCTGATCTACATAGTGGGTAGATTTGAAACTACTTTGAAGTTAAAATTGACACCGAGACAGCAATTGCGATAGGGCACGCGTCCCTGTAATGCATCCCTGTAATCTCAGTGTTTGGGAGGCTGAAGACAGAAAAATCACTATGAATCTTATCTATGTAGTGAGACCTTGTAGACCCTGCCCTATATCTATTTATCTGTCTATCTATCTATCTATCTATCTATCTATCTATCTATCTATCTATCTATCTATCTATGTTAAAATTGACAATTTAATAAAGGACCCTGTATGATGAGAGGGTTGATATCTGATCCATATGACTCCATGTTCTGGACAGGAATTGATACCTCCAAAAGAAATGATATGCTAGAGGGGTCAGCAAGATAGCTCAGTGGACTAAAGCACCTATTTAGGAAAAGTTAAGTAAGTGCAAGGACCATGGTTCAATCCCTGGCACCATACGCTGCACCAGCCCTACCCCCGGGGTGGGCTGAGCTGTCCTGAGTCTGGACACAGAGGCACCTGCCTGCAACCTCAGCGCTGGAGAGGCTGAAAACAGGAAGATCACCACAAGCCCAAGCTGTGTAGTGAGACCCTATAACAACCAAATACATTAAAAAAAAGAAAAGAAAGGAAAAGAAAAGAAAAGAAGAAATGATACAGTAGAGCAGAATGCAGAATCCAGATTCTAGATAAGTTCCTGGGCTCAGACTTAGAGCTAGTGGATTTGAGTTGCCAGAGGTCCTCCTCCAAACCCAGCAAGGAGCTTTGGTATCAAATATGGTGGAGAGACTGATAAATGTCCTACTTAGGGTCATCTAGGAAGCAAAATGTGTTTGTCTTCAGTCTTGGGGCGCTAAATGCATTTTGTGAATGCTACCTCACATCACTCAGGGAAATTGAGATGTTCAATATAGACAAAGAACTTTTTCTGTTCTCAGTCTAATCCCAAACTGACCACTTGTGAAGGAGCTCCTGTCAACTTGAAAAAAGAATGGTGAGGAACAAAATCAGCACTCGCTGCCTAATTTGGGGTCCTATTACACTTGTTTATATTTTGCCTTGATCAGTGACTAAACTAGAGAATATTGCAATTGGACCTTGGTCTGTGCTTTTATATTTCATCTTTTTTTATAAGACTGTAAAGTTTGAAAGTTTGAAATCAACTTAAAATTCATTTCCACCCCCCTAGGGTGTTCTTCCAAGGACACACAAGGTTTATTCTATATGTTTTATAGAACGAACCAGCGCCTATTTTATATAGTGCTGAAGGGGCATTTAGGGAAAGAAGCTTGCTGCCTCCCACAGAAGTTTATTCCCGCTGCATTCTCCGGGCAGTTTTTTCAAAAAGTTGATCGGATTCTGTGTGATAACCAGCCCTTAATTTTCTTTCTGGTTTTCTGGAGCGACACACATTAGAAAATTTTTCTCATTTCCTTATAGTTAGATTCTTTTCCTAAACCCTCTTTTTGTCCTTCTCCCACTTAACAAAGGCAGTGCATAGCTCTGGGCCACCTAACATGATGCTCAGCATCAGAGGATCTCACCATTTTCTAAATAGGTGTTTTGAACAAAAACCTACGTCAGCTCAGATGTGATCATTGTTGACTACAGAGGCATCAGTGTGACTTTGGGTTCTATCGATACTGGTCTCCTTCTTACTTTCCAGTTCCTTCTGGTTTCTCTTACTATTTTCTGGAACTTCGTTAGCCTTGGCAGTGTTTTGTTAATTTGAAGCAACATATAAATTTCATTATGTGAATTACTAAACCTTCTAAGCTGTTTGTCAGGTTTTGAAAAGCTTGCATTGCCCGTCTCCTTCTTGGGTACTTCTGTACTTTCTGCAGAAGGACGTGAGAATGGAGGTGGGATTGGAAGAGATGATTACTTTGATCCATGCCTGTAACAAAAACAATCTCCACTTTTAATATCCAGTATGAAGACCCAATCATTTAAAGGAGCTCTCTCTTCCCAGTGGGGTCTTGACAACTTTCTATTGTGAAAGCAGATGAAAACATGTTTTCTATGTTGAAAACAACTTCTTAAAGGCTTCTCTTGACAGCTTCTAAATTGGGGCCTTTCTCAGCTCATTAGTTCTTTGAGAAAGATGGTTAATGCCAAGTAGTCCTCTGTACTTTTCAACAAAAGTGATACTTGAAAGAAGAAAAGAATTACTTGGATCATTCAGTAGTGCTTCTTGGGCAACAACAGAGAAAGGAAGATTATTATTATTGTGACCATTTTATGGACAAAACACTGAGGAAAAGAGGACAGAAATACATATATTGCCCAATAATAAAAATCTTTCTTGTGATAGGGACACCACACAGAATAAGCTTCTGTTTACTTCTCTGTTACCCTGTGTCTTAGTTGCTTTTCTCTCATTGCCAAGACAGAATGCCTAACACTCAAAATTAAAGGAGAAAAAATTTATCTAGCTCACAGTGTTTGGAGCTTTCTGTCCATATCAGTTGGTTTCAAGGGAGAGAGGCATGGCAGAGGGGCAACCATTCATGACAGCAGAAGATGGCAGGAGCAACAAGAACATAAAGGGGAGAACAAACAGCCTCTCTTCCTCCCTTACACAGCAATCAGGCTCCAGAGACCGGGGCAGGAAAAGTGCACACATTATTTCCCTGCCCTCCTCTTCCACAGGCTCAGGAAGTTTACAAAGTGAGGACTCTGGCCCCTGCTGAGCCACTTAGTTAAACTTCTAAACTTCTCAAGTTGACACAATAATGAACAGTACAACATCTTGAACTTTAAACAGTTTCCCTAGGCCATGTTCTCTTCACCCTAATATGTACAACTGAGCTCCTCAGTTGACACCATGATATCCCATGATTGCTTCTTACTTTTTCTTTTGTTTTGTGCCAGCACCTGGCCAGGGTACTGGGCATATATCAGTCATGCAATTAAAAATATACCGTATGGCTTAGTAAGTAATCTTGATTCTTTATTCTTCCTCCTAAACGATTCTGAAGGAAAGTCACCACTTTTCTTCTGTATTATACCCTAAAGATCCAGTCAAGCTGGACAATAATAGTTGCTTTCTCTCCCCACAAAATGAAGTTTTCAAGTCGAATCATGAACTATTTTTGTCCATTGATTGTTGGCCTTGCCCCCGGGTTCTGTCTTCTGTCTGAATTCACAGTGTAGTCAATTCAGATCAGATAGAGCTTTGCAGAGCTGTATTAGTTTGATGTCCAGCAATGTAAAGTCAACCTGTATGTCAAGTTGGTAGGGATTAGTGATGGTGAGTTGGAGTACAAATGAAGAGTAAACTATGCCAATTATATAGTATTGTGTAGAGTACATTACTGGGTGATTCTTTGAATTGGTCACATTCACCAGTTAGTTCGGGTCACATGTAGATGTGCCTTTAGTCTACTAAATCAATGTTATGGCAGCAGTGTTTGAGCACAAGGCTTAGCAAACTGAAGTACTTTCTTTAAGAGATATTTGTGTTCCTGCACTAGTGCTGTATAGGAGTACTGCTCTCCAAGCTCAGGATGTGTAAAGGGGTAGTTACTTTAAAAGAGTAAATATTTTAACTTGGGCACAGTGATGCATGACTTTAATCCCAGCACTCCAGGAGGCTGAAGGGGGGCACAACTTTGAATCCAGCATGGATAACTTAATGACTTAATGAGAACTTTCTCAAGATAAATTTAAAGGAAAAAGAAAGGGTTAAGGACAGACCTCAGTGCAAAGACCCTGGGTACAGTCCCTAGTACTACACACACACACACACACAAACATGCACAAAGACATGCACACACACAGAGTGTATATTATGTTACTATTTTCCGTAGAATTTGGTAGTTTTCTTCTATATTTGATTATTGGGTAAACTCTGCTGTTACAATACAACCCTGACAAGAGTCTGTTTGCTCTGAAATGTAAATTGAAATATTATCAAAAGAAGAGTGCTTTGCAGCCTCAAAGGAATTTCAAGTAATAAGCTGTATTGTATGTATCAAAAGCAAAACAAGTCATCTGAAGCCATCCATTCTAGATGTAAAACATTTCAAAAATATATTGACATTGTTGAAAATGAAGATCAGGGAAAGGAATTGGTGTTTGATTTTCATCATTCATAAGATAAATTGTTCACTGTATCTTGTCACTAATAATAACACTATATTTTAAGGCCATCAATCATAGAATAAATAGGGTAATATCTTAATTTGAACTGAATGTGTTTAAAACATCTACATTATTTATGACCTTGCTACTTTCTGCAGAAATTGATCTCTCTGGGGAAAACTCACACAGTTGTGTTTTCTTACTGTTCACACTGTGTTCCATCCAGCAGTTGGTTTCAGGGTTCCAAATGATATAGCTAGAGAATATAAATATGCCTTAGGAAATATGAGAAGAGATGAACATTTTCTGTGTGTGACATGTAAGCAAATTATATTCAGCTCACAGGTTTTAGTTCCTATGCTGAAAACACAGACAGCTCTGAGATTCTGGAAATTTCCAGGTCAGGTGAATTGTCATTAGGAGAAAACTAGCATTCCTATTCTGGTTCTGTGACCTGCCAGCTTTGGTGTAACTTTGACCAAGTCACTAACCGGACTGCATCTTGATTTCTGCAGTTTTAGAAGAAAGAGATTCTGGACTTACTAATTCCTAAGTTGGATTTTACCCTCCATCTGGTCTAAACAACTGATTCCAAACAGTATGTGGATTTCATAACTTGCTGAAAAATGTTAAAGCCACAGAGTTTGGGTGCGGATCACTCTCCACGTGCTTTGAGGAAGCTATATCCTGTATGAAAGGAGAATAATGGATCTGGGGTTTATTTACTTTCCAGGAAAGGTAAGAGTAAGATAGTAGGCATACATGTGTTTTTAAAGGTGCAAAGTCATCATCTAGAGGCCCATGCACATTTACAGGGAGGGGGGAATTTTTGTCTTCCTCTTTTTCCTGGATGAATTTCATACTTAGAGACAGTTTTGGGAAATTCTCTTACTTGTTGCTATGCATCAAAAAAATATATGCACAACTACCTTCTACTAGTTCAATAAGAAAGATCTGTACTAACATTGTCTAGACAAGATATCATGTCTGTATCTTGCTCTCTGAATAATGATTATGAAGACAACAATATGCAATGTATTAATTATTGTAACTGTCCATATATATATATATATATATATATATATATATGTTTGCTTTAACAACCAGCATAGATTCCTTTGACAGACATAGAATTTCTGGTATGATATTTAAAATATATAAAGTGAAATCTTTTTTTTTTTCTTTTTCACTTTGTGCATTTGGTACAGAGTCTCACTATGCAGATTGGACTTGTAGTGATCCTCCTGTTTTCAGCCTCACCAGCACTGGGATTACAGATATATGCCACCATGCCTGGACTCTGTCGCAGGCTCAGCATGTCCCAGGGGTGGGGATGGTTGCCTTTACCATCTTTTTTTTTTTTTTTTTTTTTTTTTTTTTTTTTTTTTTTGTCTTTTTGAGACAGGGTCTTCCTATGCAGTTCAGGCTGGCCTTGAGCTCACTTTGTAGCTCAGGCTGGTCTCGAACTCACAACAATCCTCCTGCCTCAGCCTCCCAAGTGCTGGGATTACAGGCATGCGTGAAAACTCCTTAAGACTCTGTGGTCACTGGCATGCACTGTAATGGAAGCCAAGCACCTGTCAACCTCTTCCATGTCAGAAGAGGGCACATTTCATCACCCAGGGTACCAGTCCCCACAGAGAAAGCAGTGGGTTAAGGGCACAATGGATGTCTGTTAAATTTTACATTTCAGGTGGTGACATATTTTTCTTTCTGTCTCTTCCACCTCCTTCCACAAGAAGCTCCAAATTAAAGTAGCCATGATAATAACTTGCACCCTCACGTGTATTCGATAATAACGCTGTTGTTCAACTGTGTTCTGTCGTCTAAATATTAACAGTGGGACTAAGTCACCTGACAGCGGTACTGAGTGCTTGTGTGTGTGTGGACCCACTTTAATTACATTGCAGGCAAGCTCCATCTGTGAATTCAAAGTGCTGCCCTTTAGGGAGATTGCCACCAGGATATGCACACGGTGAGGCAATTTTGCTTCACTACTGCACCGTCGTTCAGAGTGTCTTATTCAGAGAATGGCCTGGGACCAGCAGCAGTGACACACTAGCTGGACTTCATAAGAAATGCAAAATCTCAGCCTCCCTCACGCCCCACCCACCCTGATACCTTGGCATGGAGATTAGAGTAGAGGAAGTGGTGATTACAACGCCAGCTGCAAGTTAAAAGAAGTGGAAGAATTTTTTTTTTTTTTTTTTTTTTTTTTTTTTTTTTTTTTTAATACTGACAGGAGATTTTGCCTGACTTCATCTGGGGTGTAGGCTGGGTATCACAATTTTCAGAGGACATGTGTCTGATAGGCAACAGACTTTGGGAAGCAATGTATTGACGATGTGTGTATGCACAGTGGAAAACTTCACTGGACTGAATTACTCCACATTTGCAGCCCACACCGTGAGCATATGCCCCACTTGTTCAGACAACTGCATCGCATTTACCTGCAGGTGGACTCCCTGTTCCTTCTCCTCCCGCAACTCTTGTCTGATCCTCTCTGCCCTTCAGGAAAGTCTTAATGTCAATGCCTTCTTCTCCAAAATGTTGTTCCCTTGCCCTCCTTTTAACCTTTTATCCTTTTTACCTTAAGCTTTCTTACCAAACTTTTCATTGTCCTTTAGTAGTTCAATTATTTACATGTACCACTCCCACGTCCCCCTGAGCTAGTGATGACAAACCTTTCAGAGATAGGCCTAAGCTGCAATCCAGAACCCACCTTTTTATTGAAAGCTGCCAGCATGGAATACTGAGATTTTAGTTAAGAAAAGGCAACTCATACACTCGCCTCGTGTGCTGACAAAGGGGGCTCTGTGAGCCCAGTGTGGCATGCATGCTATAGGTTCACCACCACATTCCTGAGCTGTGACTGCTACAGGATTTAAGCCACATCTTACCATGTAGCAAGGAGTAGTAATAAGAACTAGAATGCACATGGGGGCAGTGAGCACAGAAGGCACAGCAGCCTAAAGGCGCTTTTCTTTTTGCAAATGGCTGGGTAAGATGGACACACAAAGAACTCATGGATAGAGTTTAGAATGGGATGAAGTAAAGGATAAAACTTTGTAAGCTGGGTCAGAGTAAGGACCCTGGAGATACCGGTTGAGGGGGCATGGGGGTGGGAGAGCAGGGATTATAGCCAATGAATGCTACATGCGATCTTTGACAAACAGAGAAGGTAATACCCAGGAGGTGGAGGGGTGAGGCTCTGAGATCACGCAGCAATGCAGAGCCACACACCCTGCGTGCTGGCACAGGTTGGGGAGCTCCAGCTCTGTAGAAGCAGTTGCATTTGGGGTTGGGGTGCCTTTAGTGAGCATGGCTTGGCCCGGTACTGCCCTCACTGCTCCTTTTTATCACCTTGCCTGAGTGCACTTCTTGTCAGAGAGCAGCCAAGTTTGCTGCGTGCAGGTGGCAGGGTCTGGAAATGATCCCCTTTCATCCTGGAACAGAACAGCATCCCAGATGCTGGATGTAAGAGGTGCATCATCGGGACATCTCGTCGGGCTCTCACCTATGTGCAGCTCATGTCTGACTGCTACTTCTCTCCTTCTCTCTCATCTCAGCAGTACAGTAAACTGATGCTCATTCCACATTCATGTGTGGGATTTATGTAACATTTTTTCCCTAGAGCCTTGAAGCATTTCACAGAAGGGGCCTTGACCCTTTTATGCAGGTTTCTGTAGCACCAACAGCTGGCCCAGTCAGAGGTCAGTGAAGCCCCCAGAGGAGGCCTAGGAAGTGGAAAGTTGAGGGAAACCAGGCAGCAGTCATGGGAGAAACAGACCCATTTAACCTTGTTCCAACTGCCTCAGCATCCAGGAGACTGGAACCTCACCCAAAAGCAAACAACAGTGTGTTCCATCACAGCCTATGGTCTATAGGCCTCTGCTTTCTTGAAAATCATGGTGGACACATGCTGGACCCCAGCATTTAAGGGAACAAGTCGTGGAAGGCATGCGGCAGAACTGTGTTTTGATCTCATTCCTATCACTGGTTGGGTTTGTCCATTTATGAAATAAGAATCATTTTGGCTGCCCAACTGCACGCTCTCTCTCTCTCTCTCTCTCTCTCTCTCTCTCTCTCTCTCTCTGTTCATGATATTCAGTGTAGGATTGCTTGAAGCTCACTTTTCAAATGCCCATACGCCATCTAGTTGACATCTTCATCCTCTTCTTCTCCATCCTCTTCAAAAACTAGCTAGTGCTTAGCACAGAGCAAGCACTCGATGAATGTTTTCTACCTCCCACTTCTTCCCCTTATACTTTTGTTCCTACCGTAGTCTTCTTAAATTCCAATACTAATTATTGGGCTCTCTGGGAAAATGAGGTGGAAAGGCATAGAAAGAGCGTAGAGTTCAGAATCATGAGAAGATAAGCCTATCTGTCTTCTCATTTGAGTTCGAGCGATGGCCCCAGCAAAAGTAGTTTTGCATGGTCAAATGTCCCAGCACAGAATTTCAAACCCCAACACTTTCCCTTATAGCCCTGCCAACAGCCTGTCCCTCTTTGTTATCCACCTCCCTATTATTCCCATCCCATTCTCTAACCAGTCTCCTCTTCAAGATACAGACACAAACAAAACACACACCCAAAGGTGTGTACAGCCTTCCTCCTCTGAAGCCTGTTTTTTTCTCCTCTAGTTTCAGAAAGCAGAGGACTAAGAGTGGGCAACCTGAACTTTTCCTAGGATCTTGTTCATGATATTTGGTAGAGATACTAACTGGAGCTCTAGTTTCTTTTTAAATGTCATATGCCATCCAGTTGACTTCTTCAACCTCTTTTCCACAACCTTCAAAAAACCTTAGGAACAGAATCTTGAGTCCAGTGGGAAGAGGAGGATCATGCAACGTGGTAAGAATACTGAATCCCCACTTCATCTAGGACAGAGACCCCTGGACTCCTTGGTGTAGAAAAGCCCATACTGGGCTCTCCTATAAAATCTGACAGTGGGGCTCAGTCAGGACCGGGCTTTCCTCATCTCTGCAGTGGGTGGCAGAAAGCAGCAGTTCCCTGGACTGCTTGGAAAGTTTTGTTTGTTTCCCGATTGGGTTCTGTACTACTTCACAAAGAGAACACCTTCACTTGGAAAGGGCTTATAGTGCAGGAATTAAAATCAGAATCTGTGGTCAACCTTCTTACTGTGCAATGCTCAGGTTCAACAAATGCACCATGTGCTTCTTGGAGCTTTTTCTGAGTCCTAAGTAAAAGAGGGCTTCTTCTCCCCTGGAACTTGATCTGTTCCCTCACTGAATAAGGCTCTTTCTACTAGGCTTTCTGCTTGTGTTGGGGACTTCCTTCTCCTGAGGTTGGAAGCCTTGTGTCACTTTTGCATTTCTTGTAGAATTTACCTTTTATGGTAATAAATGCTTACTATTTATACATGAGATGTAAGAAACAGTAACAGAAGAGGGGAACCATCCCCTTGATACCTATAGGTGCCATATGGTTAGTCCTACAGCTCCTTTAAGTGCTCTATAGTTTCATCATGTAAAGACCACTAATTTTGATTTAACAGATTTTTTTTTAATGTTAGGGAAGGGTCTATAGGGTGTTCAGCATCTACTACTAGATCGAACTCGTAGTGATCCACCTGTTTACAGCCTCCCAAGAGCTGGGATTATAGACATGTAACCATCACGCCCAGTCTCAATTGCTGTCTCAGCACACCCCAGGGGTAGGGCCAGAATGGAGGCCTTGGGATCCAATCCCCTACCCTTGCACTTGCTTGCAGGCACCTTAATCCACTGAACTATTTGGCCTGCCAGAGAAGACGTTTTTTTTTTTTTTTTTTTTTTTTTGTAGTGTTGTTGTTTCTTTTGGTGGTACCAGGGATCAAATCAGGACCTTGTGCTGGCCAGGCAAGCACTTGCTCCACTGAGCTATCTCCCAGCCCCTGTTTTACCGAACTTTTTGCTAACATTTGCTTGTTACCATGAGCCATGTGCTTCTTCACAGATTTCCCTGAATCCTCTATGACCAGCTCAAATAGTACACTCACTCCCCTTTTTCTGCTGGGAATAAGACTGAAGTACCCCCATAGCCAAACTTCCCAGAAGGTAGCTGGTTATCTCATTTTCCTCATTTCCACAGACTCTTCAACACAGTGTAATGTCACTTTAGCATTCACCCCTTATTGACTCTAAATGAAATGCTCTCATGCCAATATACAACCTTATTTATCCTGAGCATTTAAAAAGAGTTTTTCCTTTAACTCCTGGGACATTCTGCTAGATTTCCACTTATATCTCTGTTGACCGATTCCTGATATCCTCTACTGCCTTGGTCACACTTACCTTCCTTCTAAATGCCAGTGTTCCCCGGTCACAATCACTGGCCCTTTTCTTCTGTACGCTTTTCCTGGATCTTACTTATGCCCAAGACTATAATAACACAACACATGATGTTTGCTGCCCAATCTGTTTCCTAAGAAACATTTGATGGCAATTCATGTCTGGATAATCAACAATCCCAGACTCAACAGTTTCAAAATTAAAGCTGTGATTACATTTGTAAAATAAAGCCCCCCCCATCGTTCCCATTCATCATTCTCTTCATTATTGAGCACTTCCCCAGATTCCCTTTTGCCCCATTGCCTTCCACTGAAGCAGTAACGTGACTGCCTTCTGTTCTGTCTTTGCATCCTCCGCAGCACTAGCACTTAGCCTTTTAAGGTCCACTCCTAAGTGAGCGTCGCCATAGAGGAGTAACACTAAGTTGAAATCAGCGTTACCAGAACTTTTGGTTTTTGTGCTGCATCTTCTCCTCCAGCCTACCTGTGCAGTCCAGGCTGTCACTTAGCTCTGACTGACCATGGAAAACATCTCAAGTTTTCCACCCTCAAGCCTCTGCACACAGCAGACTTCCCTCTTCACATCATACCACGTGCATCTTGAATCTTGGGCCATGCCAAATAACTTTTGTGAGTGTTGAGGAAGTGTACCACTGTGAAAATATGGTCACTACTGAAGAGTTCACTTTTTAGCTACTCAGTTATGTATTGAAAGCGAATTGTCTGACAATTACTAGTTGTGCAGATAACCCATTACTCTTATGGACTATTGGGCTATATTGGGGTAGTTTGCCAAATTCAAGTACCTACAGTATTTGAACTGGCATCAAGTATGAAAAAGTCCTTTAAAGTCTTCTCATAATACAGCTTCTCTAACAGCAATGGAACCTCATCTCTGACAAAACAAAACAAAAGAAAAAGGATATAAATAAAGGGCCATTTTATAGTGAAAAAAATATATATGTATATACAAAATAGGATGGACATACAGCTACTTTCTCTTAGTTCAATGAGAAGAAAGGTTTGTACTAATATTGTTTAGACAAGATATCATGTCTGCATCTTATCTTCTGAATAACCACAGTGTATTAATTATTGTAACTGTCCTACTAACCTGTTTTAAAACTGTTTCATTGTTATTTTATTTTCTCATTAAAATGAATAAAAAAGCTAATTGTTTCATTAATACTGATATAATAATAACGATAATAGGTGCCATTTATACACATGCCTAACACAGTTGCTGGCACAGTATTTATAGGATTATTATAATTAGCATTGACCATGACCATTGGTTGATCGGTAATAATAATGACCATATGACTTCATACTAAACTGGGGTATTTTTGTTTTTTGATTTTGTCTTTTGCTATTGTCTTAAGGAAGCAAGTAGGTAGAATTGTAGTTGCTCTAGATCTAGGAACTGATATGGAGTTAATTAGTCCTGTACCTTTAAAAAAAAAAAAAGCAAATTGTATGTGTGCTTTTGGGTATGTGGGCCCACCTACACATGTGTGTTTCTCCTAATTTCAAAAGCAATTAAAAAGCATTATAGATACTGTGGTTAAGGTTTTGGTATCCACATGCCCCACTTGAAATCCAGACCTGGGACAAGCTGACTCTGTGACTACAGTGTAGGCAAATCACTTAACCTTTCTGACTCCAACTTTCCCATTTGAATAAAAAGGGATAATTATAAGGCCTAACTCAGTGGATTATGAGGATTAAATGATACAGTGAGTATCTATTGTGTGCAGAGTAGCACTCAGCAATAGACATTGTCAGTTTTTTTTATTATGGCTATTATTTTAAACGAATTGGAAAAATGTAACAAAGCAAAAAAGAAAAGGGTCAGATTTAAGTCCATTAATAATGGTTTACATTTTATATTTTTTCTAATGAATTGAATGCATAAGTACAGTCAATTTTTAGAATATTTGTATCTATCAATTTGTGAGTAAAATTGAGATAATGCTAGAAGAACTAATTGGGTAAATAAGGAGAGATAGTTCCCTGGCATTGGTAGTCAGAATGTCCTAATAACCATACAAACAGGTGTAATTTGCATTTCTGATCATTTTTGTTCTATCCATTCTGTGAAACTGCATGCTTGATAAAAGCTAGGAACTTCTGGTTACTAATATATCTTAAGCACCTGATAGCAGAGAGCTTGGCACACAAGAAGGGCTCAACAATAAATATGTATTGGACAAACATTCTGAATGAAGCCAGCCTGCACCCATCGAGAGATCGCACACTGGTAACCAGTAGGCATCTGGCCCTTGGCTGAGTGCAGATGAGGGGCCAAGAGTGAGGTCCCCCGTAAGGCTCCCCTCAGGTCCCAATGCCTGTCCCTACGGTATAATCTTTTGCAGATATTTGATACCTGCAGTCTGGTTATGACTCAGTGTCCTGAGCCAGAATCCACATTCTATAAACTAGAGTGGGGCCTCTAACTCAATCAGCTAGCTTAATAGCTCACCTCAGGTGACAGAATTCTTTGCAAGTCCTTAGGCATATTCCACTACTTCTCTGAACTACCTAGAACAACAACTTCATGGGTGCTATGTTATATAACATAGCATTTAAAATATAAAGCCATTTTCCTAAGAAAAATGATCTGAAAGTTAGAAATACAAGCTCTAGAGCCATGCCCTCTTCATTCAAATCTGGGATCCCAAGTTACTATGGCACTTAACCACACATGCGTTATTTAATCGCACTGTGTTCTGATGTGTCATGCATGAAATGTAAGTAGTAATACTCTCTTACAGGGTCAATATGTGGATTAAGTGAAGAAGTAGGAGTTGTAATTAAAGATTACCTGCTATTCTGGTCATTATTAGCAGCAATAATGACCTCATTGAAAGCCTACTAAGTATTAGACATCAAATATGTATTATTTCAGCTTTAAAAAACTCTATAGGTCATTGTTAGAACACTATCTCATGAATAAATATATTGAGATGTAAAAAGTTTTTAGTAATACTCTACAACCATAGGGCTAACATGTGGTAGAAAAGGGTCACATTTAAATGCAGGTGTATCTGATATAGTCTCTTATGGGGATATTTCCCTGAGCAGAATTTGAAGTACCTGCTTTCTCTTTGAAATGGCAGTTTCTGATGCCTGATCTTTAGCCTTGTGAGCTCTGCTCACCACCTCAAAAACAATTTTTAAAGAAACTGAACCTTTAAGAACCTGTATATTGGTTGACTCTTACAGACCTTTGTTGGCTTGTCTCATGGTTCACTTTACCAGTCTTCATGTGTTCCCTGTTAGGCTTGGAGCAAAATCAGCCAATTAAAAATTAAATACAATTTCAAAACTATAAGTTGGCAACCGATAAGACAAGTATATAGTTTACCTTTTATGACATGGTGATATTAAGGTTATAAAACCCTTTAAAATCTTTAGTTTGGTTTTGTTTTTTGAAAGAGGATCTCACTGTGTAGTTTAGCTTGCCTTGAGCTTGTTTTTGTAGTCCAGGCTGACCTTGAACTCACAGTGATCTTCCTGCCTCAGCTTCCCGAGTGCTGGCATTACAGGTATGCACCACCGTTCTGACTTAACATCTTTATTACAAGAGAATTGTTTTTCCCTTGCAAAATTGAAATGTGTGATCCTTCAGTGTTTATTTTTAGTGCATATGCATGTTCTAACCTAATGGTGCCTCTCTCCCTGGAGTGCCCTGATACCAGGAACAAGGGAGCCTCCTGTATTGTGAGGTGACTGGGTGACTGTGCCCTGGGGGACAGGATCTTTCCCACTGCAGTGACAGACATGAAATTTGAACCCCTTTCAGACAGCAGAAAAAGCAAGGGAAACTGAAAAGCAATCCATTTACAGATGTCAACACAGCCACTGTGTTTGCAGGCATGATTTGCTGTGCCACGTTTGATGGATCATTTTTATATCCTTCAGATTTATCTTGTTTTCATTGAAATATGCTATAAGATGTTCTGCTACGTTTTGCCAGGTGAATGAATTGTGATGTTGGGTAAAAGCACCTTTCAGAGCCAGGAGACCACACTGCACTCAGAGCTAGTATGACCATGAATTGCTCGTATGGTAGTGCTTTGTGCATGATACATATTCAGGAAGCACATTAGAATGTTAGCTGTGATAGCATGGATTTGCCCAGGAGTCAACTAGATGTTTGAAGATCTTATTTTCCTCTTTTGCAGGTTAATTGTGTATGGTTTTGTCAAGGCTATGATACACGCTGGTCAGCTGAAAACAGGAGACTTTCACTTCACTGACTGTTTATTTTTCGGGTCACTGATGTCAGCTACAGATCCAGGTAACTGCTCAAATAGCCTTTTCCCTTCTTTGTAAAGGAGTAAAGCATTTAGGCTGTGGGGGGAGCACATGCTTGTAAGTTTAGTATTCGAAGACTGAGACAGGAGGATTTCCATAAGCTCAAGGTCAGCCTTGGATATATAGTAAGACTCTGCTTCAAAACTGCAGGGTAAAAATGCTAGGTATACAGCTCAGTGTGAAGGCCTTCTATTCCGTACCATGTGCTATTGCCAAAAAGTAAAGCATCTAAACTGAAGTTTTCTCCAGAAACCCTCACCTCAACTTCCTACTATTAATTATTCATTCCTCTTCACATGAAACTGGCATATCTGTTAGTAATTTTTTAAAGAAAGAAAAAGAAGAGAAATAGGTAACTATTTAGATAAAACGAGAAATTAATAAGAAAGCAATTTTAGTACTGGGAAAGACTGATTAAAGTTATTATGTTTATTTCTCTAGAACTCATAACCTTTGAGTCATGCTCTTTAATTGTTCTCTACTCAGCATCTGTTCTTTTAAAACAATCTATTGAAGTAAAAGTTTTAAAATACTTTTAAACATAGTTGAATGTGGAACTTATGAAGCTTATGAAAAGTAAGGCATGTAGTAAAAAGAATGTCATATGCTATTCAGCAATTACCAAATATGCTTAAGTTTTATTTATACTCTTCAATCCACTCTTCATCATGATTGTGTTTGGTTAAAGCAAACACTATGCAGTATATTAATAAGTAAATACGTTATAAAATGGTCATTTATATGTAGAACCTAAAAATATTCAAAAGCATAATTTAACAATTTCAAGGTCAATGTTCAAATACAACTGTCTTGCTATTACCATCAGTTTGTGTAGTCTTTTGTACAAAGTAGAATCCAAGCAAAGATTACACATCACAGTTGATTGTTGTGACCATTGAGTTTCTTTTAACCATTAAGGTCCTTTTCCTTTTCTATGTCATTTATTGTTTAAACAGAAGAAGTAATTTGCCCCATGGTTGAATTTGAACATAAAGTCTTCTTGTATTTCTCGTGATTCTTGTAAGCTAATGTTTAGGGTAGAGGCTTAATCAGACTCAGGCTCACTGTTTCTTATCAAAATTACTCTAAAGGTGATGCTGTGAACTTGCTATTGTGTTGATTAGTGTCTGAGCTGTGAATCAGCACTAAGGAATTGCTGCTCTAGCAAAGACCACCAGAACCCACCTGCAGGAGAATGAGATGGGTTTATAGATTCTGTGATGAGAGCGCATACTCACAGTGGAGGGCCGTGAGTTGTGTTGGAGGTGATTAAGCAGGACTTAAGATGGCATTTGTGCTTGTCATTTTAGGGAACACTTCAGGAGTGAAGGCTTTGCCTTGGAATAGATATTAGGAAGTGCAAGCTATTCCATGACTGGTAACTTGAGTAAGTCTTTCCTAGAGGAAGGAAAGACTAGACTAAGCCTAAAATTATAACTGGTCACGAAATAGTGGTCCATCTTAGTAGTTAGGATAGTGAGTTGTTTGATCAGTTTTGTGGTTTGGACAACAGTCGTCGTATGTGTTTAGGCATGCTTAGGGAGTACTTTTATTTTTATCTAGGCCCATCATAGTCACAGAATGACTCTGCTTGTTAATTGTTGATGTTCAGTAGGAGAACACAAGGTCGACCTCATAGTACCAGGCTGACTCTTTAATGTTGGCAGTTACCCAACTAGTTACCCTAGTCTTTTTTCCCAATTTTTTATTTTTACTTTTTCATTAGCACCTGTTTACAATACACAATCTGACCCTCAATGTTGGTGCCACATTGGTGACTTGTTATACACACTCTCAGTCTCTACCTAGTCTTTAGTAAGACAGATTAACAGTATCCTTAAGTCATTCATAGTTACAGTAAAGTCTGAGAAACTCCATATTTTAGAATTTCTCATTTCCCCTAATAGTATTAGGACCTTTTGTTAGCAACTGCTGCTTTCAGTATTTATTATTATTATTATTATTTTATTTTTTGAACCAGGGATTGAACTCAGCCCTTGCGCTATCTCCCTGGTCCCCTGCTTTCAGTATTTATTAAGAGCTACAAATGAATAGTATGCAAATTATGTATGCATTTTGCATTTATTAGCTGATACTCTCCTTAAGGAAATAGTTTTCCAGTTCCATTATTAAGCAAACTAACAAACAAAACTAAGACAAGTGATTGATTCTTTTCCTTCATTTACCAATTTGCAAGATAATGTGTTGTTCCCCTAAAATCTTCCATGTTACCAACAAGGCGAAGTTTTTTAAAGCATCATTATGAACATTGTTGATATTTTCAAGCTACTATTGTGTTTTTGGTGCAGGGCCTCCTCACACAGCTCGGACATGGGGTGACCCTCCTGTCTCGGCCTCCCCTGCACTGGGATCACAGGCATGAACCACCATGTCTGGTTTCAGTGGCTGGCACCATGAGCCTGGGGTTCCAGGGCTGGCATGGCATGTGGTACCAGGGATTGAACCTGGGTCCTTGCACTTGACAAGAAGGTATTAGAATGCCAAGCTATCTCCCCAGCATGGTTAGCTGTCAACTCTAAGCCATTTTTGTTAGGGAAATTATGTTACTTATTTGTATTGCATTTTCAGTTCAAATTTAGGATTATTGAAATATTTATTGCCTTTAACCTTTATTTGCATTTACATTTTTATTCTCCTCATGCTTCTTCATTCTACTACAATAATGTAATTTTGTACTATTTCAAAATAGATACCCTCAAAATTATTACATATAATACTAAAAATACCATAGCTGAAAACCACTTAAGATTGTCTCGTGGTTGTTAACCTTTAAACATATTCCACCTGGAATGTACAGTTAAAAACTGCTCTGTTCTCAAATTTACTTGAAATTATCTTTCTGTGTGGTTCAGCCACAAGACAAAGAACAAAAATGTGCCTGTTTCATCATACCTTTTGTTTGAAAATTACATTAAATGTCTATAGGATTCTAAAATGACCACAGAACACTGTAAGAGAAATATAGCATTATCCCTGTAATTCTCCTCTACTTTTCCAACCATATCTGCTGCTTTTTAGCCTACCTGCCCACTTTTAAATTTGAGCAAAGAAACAAACATAAACAAACACACACACTTTACTATATGCGACTTAGTCATGATCATTTTTTTCACTTTTGTTTAACAAGATTCTGGCGATCACTCTGTAGTAACATAAAAAGCCTTTTCCATTCTGTTTTGTAGCTGCATAGGACTCCATAGTTTTATTCAGCCAGTCGTCTATCAGTGGACTTCTTAGATTCTTATTTTTTGCAATTATTAATGGCACTGCCATTAATTACCTTGAAATTAATGGCTTTTTGTATTTTACCAGTGTTACTTTGACATAGATTTCTAGAAACAGATTATGATGTTTATGCATTTATAATCTTGCTAGATCTAAGGAAATTCCATCAAGTTTGTACCATTTGCATTGAAACCATGAATACATCACAGTTTCTGTTCTTCACAGTTCTAGAAACACAGTGATCTATCACAGTTTTGAATCTTTACCCATGTGCAGCAGGAGGGTTTTTATCTCTTGATTTGATTTATTGTTTATCATACTACACATGAAGATTAACAATTGTGTTATTTTGGTATTCTTTTTTTATTTTATTGAAGAATGAATAGCAATGAGACAGTTTCAAATCAAATTAATAGGACAGATTCAGCAATTACTACATTGCATATTGTTTTTGTAGTGGCTTTCTGTTGTACAAGATGCATACATGATACTCTGTCTACAAACACTATTAGAGCAGATGCCTCTAGTCAATGAATTAAGAAATATTGCTGTATACCTATCTTTTTTTTAAAGCTGAATTATACTACAGTTTCAATAATTAATGCTTTTTACATTGTTATCTTCCTAGTGGTTATCCATAGTACAAGAAGCAGACAAGATATCCTGTCCAAACACTATTAGTGCAAATCTTTCTTCTCATAGAATTAGGCAAAAGTACTGTATATTTATCCTAACTGTACTGTTCATACAAACACAGAATGGTTCTTCCTTTGTATCTCCCTTTTTTGCTGTTTGTTTATAATATTAATAATTTTTCTGAAAATCAATTGTCTATAAGATACAAGTTTTTGATAGTTATTGATATTTTACAATTCAAGTTTTATAAGTCTCTGACATATTAGAGATACAACTCTTAGTACTCTAAGAAAATTGCAAATATTTTCCCCAGCTTTCCATGTTTTAGTTTGCTTATGGGTGTGTGAAGTGGGGAACAGGAATCAATATATGAATTGATCCATTTCCTGTAAGAGGTCTTGGGTTTGAAACCCATGGTGTAGGTGAAAGGATCAGACCCCTAGTGTAGGGTGCAGAGATAGAATGCTCCAACCTCAGGGTCAAAAATAACCTTCCATCAGTTCTGGAAGATTCCATACTATGCCTGCTGAAACATTTCATACTGCACTTACCCAGCCCCAAGGAAATGCAGAAGTCTCTTGACAGCCGTTAGCAGTGTGGACTCAACACAAAGCATCTTCTGCCCTTCAGGGATTTTGCTGTCAGGTTGTACTCCTCTTCCATATCCAGGCATTCTGCGCTTCAAGTGAGACCTTTATCAGGACACCTTCTCACAGTCCTTCACCCATTGTTGCTTGATCTCAACGCTGAAGGTTGCATCTGCTGCTGAAGTCTGAGCTTATCTCATTCTATTGTGTGACTGAGCCTGCTCCAGGCACAGTTGAGTCATGCTCAGGCTCTGCTCCTTCTGTGGCTGGTGACATGTTTCCATGACAGGAAAACTGATGGTAATGGGGAAAAAAATCCAGCCAGGTACAACGGCTATTTATCTACCTTGTGTCAAACAACTGAGCTCCCTGAATTTTTAAACTACAAAATTACCTCACAACAACCATTAAGAGAAGCCTGGAGCTCAAGTCCATTTTCCAAGTATGGTGTGGACCAGCTGTGCAAATCAGGGCAACCACTTAGCTTCCCCAGGTTATGGATCCATGGCGGTAGTAGATACGCAACCTCATGCATTTCACCCTTAGATTTTCCAAATGAAGAAATTGACTCCTCATCTTCTGTACAATAAAAAGTTTCATCTAAAACTCTACCATCCCCCTGGCTCTAATGTTTCATGATTCTTACTTCTATGGCATTGGGTTTCACTTGAAAATTAAGCTTTTGTTTCAGCGAAAATAAAACTGAGCCCAAAGTCTGTCTCCCATATATTCTAGAATTCTAATCCCAGCCAAGCAAATGCAAAAGATGCTCTTACACAATAGAAACCTACAATGTACGCAGGGACTGTTATGTTCCCCTCTTTTACTGAGAGCTAATTGTTATACTAAAACACGCTAAACCTATTCTCTGCTTAATTGGTATAATTTAAGATCTTCAACAACCTTAAAACACCTAGTTAATCTTATCCCACAATTATTCATTTATTGCCTAAATTCTTGTGACTCATTAATTTATGAAAGAGAATTTATACTCTCCAGATCTGATATTCCTTGGCCTTCTCTAAATTAAGTCTTCCTATCCAGCTAAATCTTAGCAAGATGTTATTATCTATTCATGTTTATCTTTTACAGATAATACACTCAGATTTAACTGTAAATCTGCCTATATTTTCAGACTTTCTTCAGCCAGTTATTAGTTTGGCTCCAATTTGGATGAGCTGGTTAACACCGATTTAGCCGATTTCATTTATCTTACTTGCTCCTTTCTTAAATGGTGAGCATCTTGCTGCTGATGTAAAGGACATGAGTAGTGCTGTTAGGTCTGAGAAGCCCACCGCGTGAAGAAAGACTCCAAGAGACGTCCTTTCATGTAAAAGCAAGGGGATTTTATTTTCCATGCATGCATGGGACTCACTGAACGCGCAGGAACAGAGAGCGCCCTTAGTGTAGCAAACATGTTTTTTAAAGGCAAACACCACAAAATGGGGAGGGAGCAAGCGAGGTTACAGAAGCAGATCGCATTGGTTAGTTTAGGTTGACCTTTAAAATAATTGGTGGGTTTGAGAATATATGACTTTTTAAAGAAACTAAGAGGGGTAGGCCATAGGGCAACTATTAGTTAACTCTGTGGTTTTAGCTGTTTCCCGAGAATGGCTGGGTCAAAGTGACTTAT
>PVKA01017313.1:0-20037 GCA_004027165.1 Ctenomys sociabilis | reverse complement strand
TGAGGTTTTTGTGTTCTCTTTGTTTTAAAAACATGGATAATTTAAGTTCTGTGGCCGTAAGCAGACATAACATTAGGCAGTAATCTGTACAAGCTGACATGGTTTGTTGATGTACTAAGGTGACGCATACAGAACAGGATGGCGGTGTAACCTCATGTATGCTCTTAGAAATTATTTGGGCTTTACAGTGCTAATAATGAGTGGATAATTATCGGCAGAGCCCCAACAGGGATGTGTGTGGCAAATGGTGCAGTGAGGGAAGAGAGGTCTCAGTCAGTGGGCCAACTCTTCTGGACTTATACCCAGCAAAGGCAGAGCAGGAGAACAAGAAAGAAAAGAGAAAGGTAAACAAAACGGAAGACAGCAATGGTCCATCAGCTGAAAATAGAGGTTTTCACCTGTAGCCTTCTCTTTGCAAATGGTCATGGCCTATGAAGGGACCATGTCACCTCACTCTGTCCTCCTATGTCCTGTCTCTCGTTTCTTTCAAAACTGACATGGATCCCAGTGTGGTAAATTTAGCTGCTTGGTTAACAATTAAGATGCTCCTTCATGTGGGGTCGGTGGGACAAACAGGGCTGCTCTAAGTTGTGTAAAAGGACATGAGAATTCCAGTGTGCCCATGTGCCTTGAGCATGTGTGGTTTTTTAACTGTACTAAGACATTTGTTAGCGCTCCCTCCTCATTTCCATCAGGTCTTTTGTCCAGTGTCACCTCTAAAGTGATGCCAACTTATTCAGTGAGATCCTTTCTTATTCATCCTATCAAAAATCTCTGCTTCTTCTCCAAACATAGTCACCTCCAAATCACGTTTCCCACTCTCTCTTTGTCTTAATTAATAGTTAACTTATGTATTGCCTACACCATAAATGGGAAGAGTGTTTTCTGCTTTTTTGTGGATTTTCCCCAATCATTTTAGTCTTATATTTATAGTATTTTAGGCAATAGATTTTCAATAAGTACTTGTTAAATTAATGAATTAATATATTTGTGAAAGAAACTAATAGAGAAAACTATGAAGCATAGAAAAGAATCTCTTTTCTCTCTTTTTTTTTTTAGAACCAGGGATTGAACTCAGACCCTTGCGCCTACCAGGGAAGCACTTATTCCACTGAGCCACCTCCCTGGCCCCTCTTTTCAAATGTTAAATAAGAATCAATGACTCGAGCAGGGATCATAGCTCAGTGGCACACACCTGCTTTGCAAACACAGGGTCCTGAGTTTGACTCCTGATACACACAAAAGAGAATCAATTGACTGTTTTAATTAGTCCTGAAAATAAGATGCCTCATACCTTTGGAAGGACAGTGACAAAAGCTGAAGGTAGACCACCTAGAATACAAATGAACTTCTAGCACACAGCTGATGGCAATATTGGTTCCTGTCATCTGAAAAAGATATATTCAATTAACATAAAACACATATGCTTTTCTTCTTGTCCAATCAGGTATCTAACATATCTTTCAACCTTATCAGTAATAACCCTTTCCAAAGAACATGATGCCATGGTTTGTACATGTGCAGATGTTATTATAATAGTGTTGGCTTTGTTTAGGTTGGAAATTACTCAAAGTAGTAGCTTCCTTTAGGCAAGGAGAAACTAAACACAAGACTTTTCTTGGTTTGTGTTTTGTACTCAGTAACTCCTTTGAAGATGACACACAGTGCAATAACTTGTCACTCTCTTATTATTTGATTATAAAAGCTGGGGGTTTTATAAAATAAAAAATGTTTAAAAACTTAACACATTACATCAAGTATGAAATAATCACCCATAAGATGCCAGAAGTTCATCCTAACATTTTACGGGACTGTCACTCTCTCCAGGCCAGCTGGGAACTACTCATGGAAGCATGTGGGATCGCTACACGTTCTCGCTTCATCAATTTCCCTGCTTTCTATTTGGATTAAAATGCCTCCACTTTATAGGAAGCAGCTGCATCGAGATTCAAATACAGCTGCAATATTTTGAACTCCAGAAGTATTAGTCCAGGATTCAAAATTAGCAAAGAGGTCTTATCTCATAGACTTGCCTAGTTTTCTCCCAAGAGAATCTAGGGTTGGGGGTTAGGAAAAGTGAATAGGGCTGCAAAGCGACAAGACCTGTGTGACAATTTGGTAGTTAAAATGTAGCTAGTCCTAAATGATATGTACTACAAATGAAAATATACCCAAGATTTTAAATAGCTAATATTTAAATAAATAGGATAAAACACTTACTAATGGAACAATAGTGTTCTAATGGAATAATGTTACTAATGGAACACTATTGTTCCATTAGTAAGTGTTTTATACTATTTATTTTGTGGTGCTAGAGATGAACCAAGGGCCTTCTGCAGGCTAGGCAGGAACTCTACCATTGAGTTACACTGTTAATCCATAAGTTTTTATACTAACTACATGTTGAAATGTTTCTATTCACTTAATATTGAGCTAAATGAAACACTACTAAAATTAATTTCACCTGTTCCTTTTTTAAAATATGGCTATTAGAAAATCCAAAATTACCTATGTGGTTTTCACTGTTTGTACTGCTATGGAGCAATACAGAATTACAACTGCCATAAGCCAGATCATAATCTTAACAAAAAATACAATAATGACTGAAGATTACATAAAATAATTAAGCAAAGATATGCTACACTGCATAAATTATAGCATTTGGTAAAATGTGGTCAATTTGTTTTTATGAGATTGGATTAAGGTGTTTGATATTTTATTTCTGAAAGCTTGTCTCCCAGTCTCATTTTTCTGTTCCCATATATAATTATCATAAGCTAATTTATACCCCTGCTCCACAAACAAAGCAGAGAGAAAGGGAGTAAATATATATAGGATTTAAACATCACAGATGTGTCCTCTAAATCATAAATATTGCAGCCTGTGCCTCAGAAAAAGCAAATTCAATAAGCTTCAGCCAAAAGTCTCAATTGTGGTCTTCTTAGCAGAATATAAATAACAAGTTCTTAAGACCTGACAGTCTCCATTGTGTTTACCCAGGCCCATTACTGTTTTGTTTTCTGCAGCTTGTCACAGATCCAAGAAACTTGACTTTACATTATGTTAGCCCTGTTTCAAAGTAGGTTGACTCATTTAATTTTCCTAAGTTGAGTAAACTTGATATCAGAAACAAATATCTAAAAAAGAATAAATAGAAACTACCTGTGTAGTTAGTTGGTGAAACACAGCACTTAACTTTTGATCAACTTTGGAGTCTATGAATCTAGCTGATGTAAATTATTGCTTTAGTTTTCCACTTAAAGGAATAAACTATCCCTAAGACCCTTTTCTTTTTGGGAACGGTATACAGCATATTCAGGGTCTCACTACTAGATCAGACTTCTAGTGATACCGCTGTTTACAGCCTCCCAAGAGCTGGGATTACAGGTGCTCGCCACCATGCCCAGTCTCATTTGCCATCTCAGCGCACCCTGGGGGCAGGTCCAGCACAGCAGGCCCAGGGATTGAAGCCCTGGCCTCTGAACTTACTGGCAGGCACTTCAATCAGCTGAGCTATTTGACCAGGCCCCTCCTTTTTTTGTAAATAGGACCCTTTTCTTTATCATCACTAAATGATATTTAATGATGACTGGGTCCAAAAAATACAAGGAATGGTTATGTTTTACATAATACATGGGAAACACTTGTTAACTGGATAGATTTTTTTCTTTTTTGTCTTATTGAGACAGGGTCTCACTATGTAGTTCAGGCTGGCCTTAAGCTCACTTTTGTAGCTCAGGCCGGTCTCTAACTCACAACAGTCCTCCTGCATCAGCCTCCCAAGTGCTGGGATTAAAGTATATAGATAGATTTTGAATTAAATAAATAGATATTGAATTAAGAACATCATCCAAGGTGTGGGCCAGGGCTGGCTGAATCTCCATTCTCTCTTATCTACCTGAACCTTAGTTGTTCATCTACCAAATGGTGATAATGTGATTTGTAAAGGTTTGCCATAAAGATTACACAAGATAATATATGATATTTTTATTATAATCATTATTTTTATGGCAGGGATGCTATTTAATATTATCAAAAAGAGTCAGGCATGTCTTTTGGCAATTTCAATAATTTTTATTTTTATTTTAAAGAGACAAAAAACAATAAAAATGGTATAGATTTTCAAAACAAGATGTGGAAATTAACTATGGCCATTACAGTATATTGCATATGGTTATCTTCAAAGCAATTGCTCAGATTACCAGGTACAGGCATGCAGAATTGATCATACAATATAAACACTAACTATTCATTTCAATGAACCGATAGAAATTAGTAGTAAAATTCTCTCAGCTATACACACACACACACACTCACACACACACTCACACACACATCTTTTTTCCTCCTTCCTTCTCTTTTCCCCTGTCCCACCTGTTCTTGCCTTTTGAGCAGTTTCTTTCCCTTTCTCTGTCTCTGTTGTACCCTTGGATCTTATTTATTCTTTCAGTTTCTTGTACTAGGGAGACAGTACGTTGTTCACACACATGATTGTGACTTATGTCACTTATGAGCATGCCATGGAGTTGCATTCCTTATGTAGAAAAGCTTTATCTTTCTTTATAGCTGAAAAATAGCCAATTGTATAAGAACATCACATCCTTTCTATCCATTCCTCAGTTGATGGACACTTGCATTGTTTCCAAGATTTAGCTTCGTGCTTGATTAGTTCTGTGTTCCACTGATCAACTGCTTTTGTGAATTTCTTGGTTGACATTAGGAGTGTTATCTATCTAATCTGGCAATGTTTCTTGGCGGGGGGGAAGAAAACTTAAATACATGTCCACATTTCATTTCATAGGTGTTAGGTAGTAATTTTTAAAAGTAAATTTGGACATGGACATTTTACCTTTTATTTTGACCTGAACTTTGAAATGACAGACAGTTTCCTAATGTAACTGCAAGTAGTAGCGCCTTCTGGATTGATCTGCTTGCTTCTTACAGTGTTATCTTTGTTTCTCTATCCTAATGTTTATCTAAGGGAAAGTTTAGGTTTTCTACTAAACTTTTATGTCTTGACCTCTTATTGATGTTGATCATGTGGATCTACTAGTTTCATTAGGAGGTACAAAAAAGTAATTATTTTTCTTATTATCATTTCTTCCAAATTTTCAGCTAGAATTATTCCTCCATCAAACTACCTTCTTTTCTTATATTAAAGCACTCTTTATATGAACTGTATTTTCAGGATTGTTGTTCAAATGAAGCAGCTGTAAGTAAGTGTCTGTTACAGACATATGGCTTAACTCTTAGCACAATGCCATCACACCTAGAATAGCAATAATATAGGCAGCCAAATAGCTCAGCAGATTAAAACACCTGCAAGAAGGTGCAGGGGCTGGAGGTTCGATGCCTGGGTCTGCTGTTCTGGCCTTGCCCCCAGGGCGCGTTGAGACTGCAATTGAGACTGGGCCTGGTGGGGTGTGCCTGTAATCCCAGCTTTGGGAGGCTGTAAACCGGCAAATCACTACAAATCCAATCTAGTAGTGAGACCCTGAACAGCCTGTAGACCCTTCCTTAAAGCATACACACACTCTCTCTCTCTCTCTCTCTCTCATATGTAATTTTTTTTGAGGAACCTGGATTGAACTCAGGTCCTTGCACTTGCCAGACAAGCACTTATTCTACTGAGCTATCTCCCTAATCTCTCCCACATTATTAACAATAATTTTTATGGTAAGCAAAATCATGACTCTCCAAAACCTTAATCTCTAGAGCCTATGCATATGCACACATTAATTTACATGGTAAAAAAAAGACTTCACAAGCTGTTGGCCCACACAAATGAACTTGATCTCCTAGCTTCTGGGGTAAGGGATAGCCTTTGAGTGCCTGAAAGTTGAGAATCCTCTTCCACACTTTGGGCTCATACTCCACCAGGTGCGAGCTGCTTTAGGGATGGTAGCCTAAGCATCTCACAGCCCACTAAGCCAACAATAACAGCAACACGTCAAAAATTTCCAACAGCTTGAGAAGAAGGTCAGTCAGAATTAGCAGAGCAGGTACTCACTGAATGAAAAATCCTGAAGTATTAGGAAGACAACTAAAGCAACTTGTAAGAGATTTGAAGGGGATCAGTACAAATACGACTCATGAGTTTCCAATTAGTTTCCAATTCCTGATTAGATAATAAGGAATGTGGTGCAGTTAAGACCTGAATTAAGATTAAATGGAATACTTGAATGGCTCAGAATAAAAATATAAAGAGATACACATCATGAAGAAAAGAATAGAAATAATGAAGCCAAAGAGACATCAAATATGAGAGGAAACTACCCCCTCAAGCCCCCCTCCTGTCCCTCTCTTGGATAGGTGCTTTCCTTCCCTCAATAAGGATATTCTGCTCATAAAAAATGTGAATAATGTTGGTTTCAAGATAAGAAAAGGAAATAGAAATGGAGTAAAGAATAACTAAACAGATGAAATACAGCACTCCGAGCATATAAAAAGACTTGAGTTTATAGATGAAAGCCATCTGCATTCACCCCACTTCAGACAGGATTCAGAAACTCTTGAAGTATATATTCAGGCAAAATTCCTAAGTTATAAGGAAGAATCAACTGAAAATAAAATAAAGCAGGCCATCACTGGATTTTTCATCTGAAACACGTGATATTGACAAAAAGCAGTATCTTCTGACTACCAAAGATACAGCTACATCCCAAGGTTCCTATACCAAGCCAAGGTGTCGTTCATCTGAGTAAAGGAAAGTTATTTGGAATAGGAGAATGCCATAGCAGAAGAACAAAACCTGAAAAATAGTCTCACTGAACTTCTTCGTCAATTGTAAATATGAACAGAGTGAATTTTTCTAGCAAGAATCTACTGAATGACTAAAAATCAAAACCCACCTACATTTTAAAAGGCTAATCTGCTGTGCCAAGAGATGCCAGCAAAATGCAGACACAAAGAAAACTCAGGGACAATAATGCCAGATAAGACAGACTTTAAGGTTAAAGACACTAAGTAAAATATATTTCATAGGATAAATGGCACAGTATGATACCTATAAAAATCATGTATGCACTGAAATGTAGGTGCTGAGCATATGTCTAAACCATTTTAAACATTCAAGGATTTAATTAGAATGTAATTATACTGGGTAGCTTCAATATAATTTTTAAAATTGCATAAAATAGAAATATAAAATAAATGAATTGAATAATTCAATTAATTAACATGATATACAGTATATTAAGTGGACCTTTACCACTCCTAATAATCAAAAATGGCTTTCTCATATCTGAGACAATTTTCTAAATTTGATTATAAATTCAAGCACAAAGGGAACAGTAGCAGATTCTAAAATTAGTATTTACTTACCGCTTGTCTTACTACAATCCCTAAAAATAAATAAGAGAATAAAAATATCTCACCTAATTAAAATTGAAGAATAAACCAAGAGGAAAAATGTTTAATATTTAGAGTTCAAAGTTAAGAAGACACTTTGGTTCAATATCCAGGGGATTTTGAAGAGAAAGATTACAAGAGGAAGAGCTAGCATTAAATATCTTCATTCCTGAAGAAGGCAAAACATAAAGCATTTAGACCATAATATAAGATACCAGAAAAGGAACAACAAAATTCACACAAAAGAAATCAAGAAGAGTAAGTTAATAAAGAGAAGTGACTCAAGTTATAAAATAAAAATAAATAATGACAAAAAGGAAAAAGATACGTATATCGGAAACTAATTTCTTAAAAACCATGAGGATATATGAAATCCTGAGGAGTTTCACTGAGGGTAAAAAGAAGGCAAACTACGTAAAAAATCCTGGATGATGAAAAGCAGAAATGTCATCAGCTAATACTCCAATTATAATACCACGCTGTCAAAATTACAAATATTTCTCCAAGAATAAAAACAGTGTAAGGGCCACAACGCAGACTGGAAAGGCACCGTGATCAGGTATTTCAGTGCTAACTGAAAAGGACAGACAGTTCAGAGAAAAGTTTTGTTGAATGAATCACTGTTGGATAACAAAAACATAGAAGTTTCTCTAATTTACTTTAACATAACCTAATGCTAAAATCAAAATCTGGGGAGAAAAAAAAGCAATAAAATGAGAAAATAGTAAACCATCTAACTTATACTGATAAATATAAAAGTTTAAAACTAAACACCTTCAAGTGAAGACTAGCAAAGATAAATACATAATTTCAGTTATTAATTTATCTCCAGTGCCCAAGAATGGGACCTATTTCAAATAAGGCCATCAGTAAATATTTGTAAAATAAATATATTAAAAGAATGATAACGCTATGCATAATGTTCCATGAAAGAATGATCATGTATTATGAAATCCATTGATGAGGAAGAACAAAACATAACAAGGAGGTAAAGGCATTTAATAACATTCAGGAGTATTACTAACAAAAGCTCTAAGAAAAATAAAACATTTTAAATATAACTCAAAGCATTATCCAAAATTGAGTAGTAAATATTATAATAAATAACAATATGAAATTAGACAATTTGAGATTTTATTTATAGAAAAACTTTACAGGAGAGCACAAAAAATCATATACAGATATGGAACATAGTAGTAGCCAAATGGATTTCATTCGTGTACCCCAGGAATGGGAGGAGAAAGTGTCACTAGAAACCAGAACAAGAAGGCTTGTGGATTGTAGCATCTCATGCAGAGCAGTCAGTTTCTGTTAAGGGACACTGTTAGTTTAAGGTAACATTTCAACAAAAATGTAAGGGAGTAAATAACCACATTTCCCTTCTGTCCATTCCTTTGATCCCTCTTGGGACTCCCCAGAGGGCGAAACTTAGTCATAAACTAGAGGACCCTGGGAACCTACTGATATAACCTCATAAACTATGTGCTCAGGTTGCCCATGCAGAGAATATGCAGAGAAGAATCAAGAAATTAACAGGAGATACTAGAAAGGAAATTAATGCAATGAAGATAAAGAGTAAGCACAGCTAAAGCTACATAAAAAATGGAAATCAAGACCTAAAGCTGATGGCTCCGTGGAATAAGCCCTGGGAATTGAAAGGGCCTGAGTTCAATCCCCAGTTCCACTCCCAAAATAATACCTAAAGCTAACATTTTTATATTTTATTATATAGTATATTTTATTCAATATTATGCTATTTTGAAAAAATTATAAAAAATGAAAAATAATTGAGCTTAAGTATGACATGATTTCTCTTATATGAACAACCCAAAATATAAACAAAGGGCAAAATAAAAGATAGATAATAAGAAATAAAGGAGACAGAGCTTTTGCAAATGTTAAGAGGACCAAGAAATCTGGAGGGAAGGGGATTAACAAAGAATCGAGATGTTTTGGGTTCAGGTACCAGCTCCCAGAGAGGAACGTGACCATTACATACTGCAAAGGTGTATTAATAAAAAACATAAACTGAAAAAAGAAATAAAATACTGTGATGTTTCTGGACAGGTGATAAATGTATAAAATGGCTAGCCTTTTAAATAAATTTAGCAATAAGATACCTAGAAATAGGAGTCAGAAGTAATACCTACAAAATGTATAGATGTTTTGAATAATTTTAAAATATAAGGAACATTACAACATATTAGAGGGTATAAAATATAAATCGATATGAACAAATGAAAAAACAACATGTTCTAGGATGGAGATTTAAGTATTAATGTACTTTTTCTTTTCCCTTTCCCCATAAAATAGGTTTTAAACAACAAAAATCTAGTGAGCTATAGTATTCCTATTATTTCTTCTAAGAAATAATATAATAATAATAATAATATAGTAATCTTCCAGAAGTTTTAGATATCTTGTCATTCAAAAATCTTTTTAATGTCTGTTTTGTATAATAATCTTACTGGGTCTTTGTATGCCTGAAAATAGACCCACTATATGCTCATATTTGACCAACATTTGATTACATATGAAATTGGGGGCTCAAAGCCACTTTTGTTCCCCTATTCCTTTAGATATTTATTTTCCTATATTTCTTTTAATCCATATCTGTGATTCTTAGTATTCAAATGTTGCACTTCTATTTCTGTTTTCCACGTCTCTTAATATTTAAGCCCAAGGGATGGAAAAAAAATGATAACCTGACAATAAATAGCAGATCATGAGCAAAGATAATGAAGAGACAGGTTGTAAAGGAGCAAACCCACTTGGAACACAAGCATGAAAGCTGTTCAAATTCAGGAGAATTCCTGGAAATGTGAAATAAAGTAACAACATACCATTTTAGCCTAACAGCTTTGCAACAATTATAACACCACATAATAGTCATTGCTGGCAGAGATGCAGGGCAAAGGGGACACTTACACATTTCTGGTTGACGTTTAAAACACTAACAGATTTTTGGAAAGCAATTTGGCAACAGTGATTACAACTTAAAATATATGTCCCCTCTTGACCCAGCAGTAAGATTGCTGGCAATTTATTCCACCAAAGTAAAAACAGTACTGCTTAAGGATACACGGACAAAGGTACTTCAAGGCTATTCCAGGAGGCATGGTTAACTAGGTAAAGTGAGAAGCAGAAAATCACACATGAGATACTCAAATATTTAACAATAGTGCTCTAAGCACCTGCCTGGCAAGTGCAAGGACCCAAGTTTGATCCATGCACTATGCTGAGCCAGCCCTGCTCCCTGGTGTGGTGGTGCATGCCCATAATCCCAGTGTTGGGGAAGCTGAGACAGGAGGATCACTACAAGTCCAAGCTGTGTAGCCTTACCAAATAAATTTTAAAAACTGTAAAAAAAAAAATAGTTGTCATTCTCATGTACTTATGTTAGGAAACCAGTCCGTGCCTGCACATGACTTGCACCTTGAACATCAGGGCTTGGAATGTATATAATAAAAACAGCTGTTTTCCCTCCTTTCGCTGCCCCTTAAAAAAAGTCCTACTGGAGTTTCTGTTTTCTCTTCTTCTGGATAAAATACCTTTGGTCTTTAAGTTGCCAGCAGGCTGTGGTCAGTAATGAACATTTCTAATCCTATGTAATGGTGCAAATTTTTGAGTTAATTTAAGATAAGCCTTTATCACATCTTTTCTAGCCTGCTGAAGACAGGCTGCTGCTTCAGGGAGAATAGGTGTGGCTGGGAACTTCCCTCTTTCTCAACAGCCTTGTTATTCCATGCTAGGCATAGTTCATAAGTTCTCCATGGAGGGCAAGAGGTGAGGCAAAGAAGCATTCTGTTTGATTGTCCTTAAGCCAGTCAGAGCAGTTACGGAACCATAGCTATTGAAAGCCAAGCATATCCCACAGTGTCCTCAGACTCTACAGGTGGCGCCTTTAGCTAGTTGACCACAAGAGGCCATCTCTACCTACATAGGCATGAGATAAGACATCCCCTCCCCTCACCCTGCAGAGGAGATTTGCAGCTCTCAAGCAGCAAAAGAATTCCCGAGCCTTTGTGTTTTTTTTTTTTCCTTTTTTTTTTTTAATTGGGGATTGGACAAGGGATTTACACTGAGCTGATTTTTGAGACAGACTCGTAAGTGGTCCAGGCTAGACTTGAACTATTTATTCTTCTGCCTCAGACTCCCGGTATGCTGGGGTTACAGATGTGTTCCACTGCACATAACCATTTATGTATCTTAGCCTTTGGAATAGCATCTTGAGACTTCTACACAGTCTTCATATGAGAAAGAGGTTAAAGAGACATACAGCTAGTTTCCAGGGTATCTCACTGTAGTGAGTGTTTTTCTTTGTTCCTCAATGTAAACTTTTTATTTAAAATATTACAAATGTGTGTGATGATTAAAATGCAGATGATTTAGCTGTAAAGAAAAATTGGTGTAAAAATATGCTAGGTTAAAAAGTGATGTTAATGACAAGAAGGTTCATAAGAATTTAGCATAGGAAGAGATGGTGGCATACTGAAAAAGGAAAAGGAAAAGAAAGGTATTAAAACAAATCCATCAAGTTCAGAGTGCAAACACTATGATCACATTTATGTATGTGTGTACTCGCAAGAGGAAACTTCAGAATTTCATGCAAGTGAGAAAATCAGCAAATCACTTTCTTTCCCATTACTAAATTACTGTGACACTTAATGAAAGATCTTAAAGGAAAATCTTCAAGCTCAGTCCGATATCGTTCATGTCATGAAGTTAAAAGCAATGAATAAATTTGCATATTACATGAGTCACACCTCATGACTTGTTCCAACCCATAAAGCGTGCCTAGAATCCCTGGTGCTTAATGTAAACCTGCGCAGGGTGTTGGCCTTCATAAAAAGGCTATGGGCTCGTATTAATTGAAGTTAGAAAATTTGTTGTGGCTTTATCTTGTCCTGAGACTAAATTAAATACATGGGTGATCCTGCTCTTACTGAAATTAGAAGCCAAAAGGAATATAGTTATAAAATCAAAGTCTTTGTTTGGTAAATGTTGAGCCCAACCATCCTCTGTTTGATACAAGTAAGAGCACCAGGCTATTTTTATTACTGGGACTTGGGTGACTTGAGGTCTAGTTCACTTCCTGCTATGAATGCCCAGGGACAAGTCAGATTGTCCACTTAACCTTTCCAGGCCTTGGTTTTCTTGCGTATTTCTAGAGGAATGTTATGATTTCTGTTGCACTTGCCAGACAAGTGCTTATTCTGCTGAGCCATGTCCCTGACCCTCCATTTCTGCTCTGTAACAGTGGTTCTCCAACTGAAGCACACACAAGGCTCAATAAGAGTTTATTAAAATAGAAAGTGCTGAGTCCCAGAACCTCTGACTCAGTAGATCCACAGTCAGATCTGAGATTCCATTTGTACTACGTATTTGCTGGTGTTAGTGGCACTAGTCCAGAGACGTGATGAATACTGATGAGTGAAATGTATTTTTTATTTACAACTGTAAGAATTATTGAATAAAACAAACTGCTTTTTTTAAAGATGAAAATAAATGCCGGCTAATGTACCTGTAGGTCATATATGTAATTTCAAGGAAGGGTGGCACGTCTTAACTACTTAGTGTGCTTATCATAAAGATCACTCTCCCCCCTATGTAGTACCTCCTAAGATAGTGTGAGTTGCAAAAGTCCTTGTTGCCAGAAGCCTGCAAAAAGATAGAAAACCCCTGAGAGCCCTGCCTCTGAGAGTAGCATCCTCTACCAAAGCCAGAGTCCTGCTGACTTGGCCGTGGCCTAAAAAAGTTTCCACGTTTTGTGCTACCCAAAATGAGTGCTAGGTGTCCCTCTAACTGTGGGGGAATTGGTCTTCAGGCGAAGCATCAGTTGGGGTGCTGAAAAGTGTCCCCAACCCCTATGGGCCTGGGTGAAAGCATCTCTTAGGAAACTGGCTGCAAAAAAAAGATCATAGGGCTAGATCCTAGCCATTTAATCTCAAAGAACTACCACTAAAATTAAACACGTGGTGGAGTAGGAGCACTACCAAAAAGAAGTTGGGATCGGGTTTTCCAGTGGTCAAAACATCCTGAATGTTGAAGCATTCAACATTAAAGTAAAACTGGTGTTGTGAGTGCACCGTGCATTATAATTTAGTGGTTTAGCTTCTCAGAATTTCATTTGCCACATGCCTAGAATAGATAATGTAAAAACAAACATCACCTCCCATTTCTTCACAAGATTCCTTGTCAGAACAAACAAATGTTATGTACAAAATTGTTTGTAAATTGCTAAGTGTTTCAAAATAAATTTTCATGAACAATGCATTCTTCTTGGGAGCTTCATTTGTTTTTTTTTTTTTAGATAACACTATTATAACATTCTTATTTATTTATTATTAAACACAAAATTTCCAGATACTATTCTAGTCTATAGCCGCCTTGAAAAAGTATCTGTTTTCTCATATTTTATCACTAAATCATTCACTTACACGGTAAATCTTAAATGTAAACAGATTAAAAATAATCCAATTATGTTTATCCTCAAGTGGAATCTCTAGTTTTATTATATCCACTGTACATTCACATATTTATAACACAGAGTCATTTCTCCATCTTCCCTGATGCTGTTCTCTGCATGACAGAGCGCACTGGCAAAGGTCTCTCTACTAGTCTGTTTGGAGTTATCCAGACCATAGTTACTGGGCTAGAATAATTAGACATGGCACCTTGAAGCTTTCATTCCTGCCCTATCACCCTTTCCCACCCCATCCTACCCCCAGCATAAATTATAAAACCAAATTCCCATCTGTGTTTTACCTAGGATTTCACTGCTATTTCAAACTAATTTAACTGTTTTTTTCTAATTAAAGACGTTCTCCTTTGTAATCCAACTGCCCACCCACCTTCTGAGTCACCACCCATGCTTCACCCTACGGAATGTGTGTCTCACACCACATCACCCATGGGCATCTTCTCATGGACATATGGACACAAAACATGGCTTCTTGTTTTCTGGGGATCTCATAGCAGGATTTTTTCTCCCCAAAAGTTTTCAGTTTAACGAACTGATTATTGCTGTCCCTGTGGCATAATCAGACAGAAGGCCTAGAGAAATGTACAGAATTGAGTTTTCATCTTTTCTATGTTGAGGAAAGAAGAGTCACCCAAATGAAAGGGATTTTTCTATGCCATCTATTTGCAAGTCATAATTTTAATTTAACATTTAAACAGTTGGAAGAAAGAAAGAAGAGCGCTACCTTTATTCTTTTAACTTGACTTCAGCATAGCTATTCCAGAGGCACATGAACTATTCTTTGATCATGTTGATAATCCAAAGACCCTTTCTATTTGGGGTTACTATGGTTACGGCTGCAGGGGTGATGTGCGAACTGCCTGCTGTTTTGATAAAAATAGGTATTAACTACCAGTCGTAGTGCTTCTCATTTCACAGCAGTTCTCGCAGAAGCACAGAATATTTAAAAAGGAGTGGGGGGAAGAGCACTTCGAAAGAAGTACGAGGAAACATCTGCATAAGTAATGATGATTGGTCATGTGGATAAAAATATTTTTAATTAAATTCTTTTTAATTAAACAGGGCATTTTCTGAATCCTTCCCTGTTATTTGTACCAGGCTTAGCCTTGAGGAAGATAGCTGATTAACAGACCCAAGAACCCATAATTAAAAGCAGAACTGTTATTTTTGGAGAAAAACCTCTTCAGTAAGGGTGACTTAATTGGGCTGTCTGTCATAATTTTTCATTTGTCATTGAACTCCTTGGCTAAACTCTTCATTTTTTTTTTTAACACAGGAGAAATGATTAGGAATACTGGCATAGCTAGAGGAGTTACATTTTAGTTTTCTTTCCTTGAATATCTTTAATCACCTTCTCTGTTCACTGTTGTATTTCAATATTTAACTGTGGTCTTCATTTATTTCTCTTGTTTGAATCCTGTCTTATTTTAAATAACTTATAGTTATTCATTTCTCACCTTCTGGCCCTCTCCATCTCTGCATGTCAGAGTTTTAGACCATACAGAGCCTGTGATTTCTTGTCAACTGATGTTATCAACATTCTACATAGGAATTCAACAGAAAACAGAACAACTTTTTATTCACAGACAAAAACAAAGATCCAGTTGACAACACAGTTTCTTCAATACCAGGGCTGGGTTTGAGAACAAAGACAACGTTCATTAATATCTGCTAACCAGCACAGGGCAAGATCATGATGTTTTTTTACCATCTTCTTAAAAATTAGAAACAAATGCTCTCTGAGATAAGCTCGTGCTCCTCATGGGTTTGCTCAGTCATCTGTTGAAAAACTTAGGTTGCTGCACTTTCAACATACAATATTTGGCAGCAAAATATTCCTTGCTTTTGCTCAGGAGCAGTGAGGGAATATTCACGTGCTTTCAGTGAATTCCAACCAGGGGATTATACCTTTGAGGAAGTCAGAAGATATCAGAGCAGAGTGTTTCGCACTGCAATGAGCGAGCTTCTAGAGACTGCAGACAGACCGGCCATTTGCGCTTGGCAATCTGTGTTTCAATCCTGCACATAGTGTGTCATTTAGCAGAACTCCACTGTTTTCTGGGTCTATCCAATTCCACAGTCAGCACACTGTTATAGCATCAGTTTAAAAGCCCCTGCATAACCCTAAGTCTATAAAATGCCATCACATAAACCCAGATTCTATTCTTGAGCAAACCTACTCAGAAATAAAAAATCACAATTTGGATTTATAAAACACATCTCTTTCAAAGAATACAAGTAGCTTCTTTACACAGTGTTGCAGTTCTTTTCATATCATTGTTTCGGGTGGAAAAGACTTACTTCTTAAGTGAAATAAGTGTGGTGCAGAAAAATTTTAAGTTTGATTTGAGATTTCACCAGAAGTGAAAGGAAAAAAGTCACAAAAACAAAATTTTTATTTCATTCAATTTCTAGACTGTTTGGTAAGGGAGTAAGATCAATGAGGCCAAAATATCCTACTGACTTTAGTTAAACTTCAGCCAGTTGTAAAATCAGTGAAGTCCTAAGTCTATTTATCAAAGTAATAGCTTCACTATTACTTCACTTCAATGTGTGGAAGTAACCTGAAGTCACTAATTGACAGAAAATTAAAAGCTCTGTGAATTTTCTACATGAACATTATATCATCCAGTGGTAATAGTCATTAAATGCATACAAAGGTATTATCTCATTTACTCACAAAGGCCTATGATACAGGAAATATTTTGCCCTGACTTAATCAATGAAGTTTAGTGTGAGTAAGTAACTGTATCTTAATCATAAGATTCACTCCTGTCACACCTGGGATCTCAATACAAGTTGGTCTGAGATGAGAGTCCAATTTCCAACCACTCTTCTGTATCAAATGACAGTTATGAATAGCAGGGTCTTGGCACAAAGGCCTTGCTTCAGAAGTGGTAAACCCAGTTATGGAAAGTCAGCCCCATGAAACAGAATTGGAGACAATAATAGATGACAGGCAACTATATAAATACTTCAGGACATAGAAAGTGGATAAAGCAAGACTCCAGGTGTTCTGAGAATGGGATTTCAAGAACACATTGAAAAGCCATTGGAAGCAATTCAGCCGCTCTGAGGACAGCTGGGAAACAGCTGTGGTGGACAGACCTGGCTCTCCAGTCAAGGGGAAGAGAATGGCTCAGTTTAAATGAAAGCAGTTCGTTCTCAGCAATGCTCCAAGATAGACCTGAAGCTTTGAAATTTTGAAACACAGTGTCCAGCCCACACATTCTATTTCTGTATTGAAGGAGATGTGGTGCATTGGGACAAATGAGATTGAGGAAATGTTTTAGTATTTCCTTACCATCTGGCTTGTTTTAGGGATCAGCCTGCTGGTGAGGTCAAAAACCAAGGGAAAGTGAGGCAAACAGAGAGCATCTGAAGAGGCACTCACTTTCAGCCTCCTGTACACGTGAGATCAGTGAGATCAGTGCCTATTGTTTGCTCACTCCTGCAAGTGAGGGCCCCCCGTGAGGGCGATTTGCCTAGAAGAGCACTCTCTAGTGGCAGGCCGGGATTGGTTCTGCCTGCTCACAAAGACTAGGATTTCTTGAACAACAGCTTCCTTCCTTCTAGAATAAGACCAAGGAAGGACAAAGATTGACCTTTTGCCTGAATTTGCAGATGAGAAACATTTTGTGGTTCAGCTTATTATTATGCACTCAAATGGCGCTATTTTTTCTAACAAGTACTGTCAGGTCAGCGAGTGGGCAAAGGAGCCCCTGATGCCTGTGGGAGAGCACAGAAGAGGCCGACAGTGTTTTGATCCTTCAGAGTTAACCACATGGTGTGTGACCTTCAGAGATTCATTCAATAAACAAAATTAATTGCCCACTGCTTGCCGGGAACTATCAAGGCATTGACAAATACATGGAAGAACATCTGCTACCAATGAGGACCAACTTTTTATCCAAAATAATCAATTTAAAGAAAAGTTACAGTGTTTGCAGACTATTTCTTGGGAGTTGTTTTGTAAGAATGCAGTTTTCAATGTAAGAAGATGCACTTATCTGCAACTGAACTTTTTTAATTCGTGTATCATTTTTCAGTCTAGAAGGATTACTGAAAAGTGGACTAAAATTTCAGGAGTGACAAAGCTGGTCCGTGCTGCAGTATCTGATGTAATATAGCACCTCTGGAACTGGTTTCTTTTTCTCTCCTTGCCTGACCTTGTAAACTACTGAAGTGTAAATTGTGGCTTGACTCTTCATATTCTCTAAAGCCAAAGGTTTTCTGGTTTTCCTCATAAATAAGGTAGCTCACAAGTTACACACACATGCACATACACATACACACATGCACATACACACATACGTGTAAACACACACACACACACATGCACACACACAGCTTCTGGTTCAGTGATGTTGCCACTCATCAAGTCAGGTAATTCAAGAGCCAGTGAAACTGATATACTCTGGCTGGTTAGGAAGTGGGGAATTTGTAATGTATCCGTACTCAGTGTCAGGCACATAGCAGGTGTTTATTAAAGATTTCTTCCTGCAGACCCACTCCAACTACAGTTATTGTGCTTGCCGCTGGACATGAGTGGCCGTATCCAAAGAGGAAGACTGGAAAGACTGGAGATTGAAATTGCTGGGGGTGGATGAGACTGCTCAGGGGGAGCCTGCACGGTGAGAAGGGGTGAAGGGTGTTTACAAGGCATCTGCAGTAAAACATGGGCTTACAAGGGGTGAGGAAAGGAAGCAAGGGCGTGAAGAAAAACCAGAAGAGGCTTCTTTCCCCCAGACAAAGGAGGAAAGATCCTGGGGAGACCAGAAGGGCCTCAGCATGGCCACAGGTCTGGAGGCCCATGGAGAAGGCCCGAGGTGGGAGTCCTCGTACACAGCATTGCCTGCCTTCGAAAGGAAACATTGAGAACCATGCCTATGCTCTTGTTATGTGTGCTGATTGAAGAGATGGTTCTGTCTGATTCTAAATATAATGTAGGTTTATTGTGAAAAATTCAGGAAAATACAAAAAATATTCATATAAGAAAAATTAAATGGCTACTGAGTGCCCCTATCATGAGAGTTTTTTTGTTGTTGTAGTTGTTGTTGCTGAAGACTTTGGCTTGGGCTGGGGAGGCCGCTTGGTGATCTAGGCGCCTATGTGGCAAGCACAAGGACCCAGGTTCAGTCTCTGCTACCACATGCTGTGCCGGCCCCAGAGCCCCAGTTGTACCCTTCAGGCCACTGAGAGCAGTGATGGTGGCGCACCCCTGTAATCCCAGCACTGGGGAGGCTGAAAACAGGAGGATCACTACAAGTCCAAGCTGTAGAGTGAGACCCTGCACCAAATACAGATTTTTAAAAAATTGGCTTATTTTTTGCTATCTCAGTTTACTCAGTTGATTGACCCTGAGTTCTGGTTTGCACTGTATCATTTGCATCTGAATACCAATTCTTTTTCTTTTTTGTTTTAGGATACTGGAGATTAAACCCAGGGCCTTTTGCACTGGGCACCACTCCAAGCCATTTTATTTTGATACAGTCTCAAAGAAGTGCTAACTTGCTTAATATAGGCTCCAAATTGTAATCCTTCTGCCTCGGTCTCCCAGTATGCTGAGATTACAGGCACGAGCTATCGTACTAGATTCATTTTGTGACTGCCTTCAACACTATTGCCATGGTAGGCTAAACACTGTAGGTTAAGGTGATTTAATGAGCTAAAAATACATTCAGAGTCCATAAGTGACCTGTTGTGTGTGATGAGGACACAAGAAGGTCCACAGGTGGATCACTCTATCGTGCCCAAGGCCCATTCTCGCACATCATCAGTAATCCCCAGGCTTCTCACTAAGCATACCTAAAATACAGATTTGCTTAATGGCTCTTGCCATTGGTGAAGAAAGGACTCCTAGAAGCCGAGGATTAGGGGAAGGAAGGCTGTGGCCAAGCAGAAGAAATCATTCCAGCCACAGCTCCACTCAGAGCCACCTGCACGCAAAGCTAACTGGGAGCTTAGGCTGCTCACTATTTCAAAGTTGTAATTTGTGATAGGGGAGCAGAGTGTATTAGTTTTTTAGGATTGTCAGAATAAATTACTACAAACAAGGCGGACACACCTATAGCCCCGGCACTCTGGGAGGCTGAAGTAGGAGGACTGTAAGGCCCTGTCTCAAAATTTTAAAGATGGATAGATAGAGAGATAGATAGAGAGATAGATAGGTAGATAGATAGATAGATAGATAGATAGATAGA